>CABEEJ010004090.1:6721-27150 GCA_901482245.1 Timema douglasi
ATTATTATTATTAGCACCGCGTCTTACTACCCGTTCGGGTTATACGCACTTACGCTAATGTGTAATGGTAGGGTGATTGTGAGATGAAATGAAGGACCTACAGTTTAACGTGGAGTCCGAACCACGGTGGAGGCCTGGCACTCCTCACATTCACAAGATGTCTTGTCAGAGGTGAAGGAAGGGTTTAGTAATCAGATAAATCTTTGCCGGGACCGAGGATCGAACCCCGGCTGCCAGCATAGAAGTCTGACACCTTACCCCTAGACCACCAGGTCACCGAACCAGTAATAAGGTGAGACAATAGAAATACCATTTTTACCTGGTGATCTTGAAAGTTATTTAATAGGCTAATATTTATCGTAGGCATTGCCTAGTTTTACTTGAAACTTTTTAAACGAAGAAAAAAAGTCCCGGTCAAGTTACGCGATGTCCACAAGAGATAATTTAAAAAAATGTTAAGATTCCTGTTTATAGATTTTTTTTACCTCACTTCCATTTTCAGGTTATACGAATATATAGTAATTACTCTAATGAGGTAGGGATGAAAAAGGAAGTGTTTTAGAGGCAATCTACCCGCATTTGCGTGGAAGACGAGTGTGAAACCACCCACAGTATATCTGACCGGGATTACAACCCCAAATTCCTCGTCATCAGCAGGTTAGTCTAACACGAGAGTGACGCCTTGGATCAAAGATGGCAGTTCTGTGACACGCGAACAAGATTTGGGTGTACGCCAAAACGAAGAAAACTAAACACTAAATGTAAACTTTTCCAAAGTGTTATTTTTTGAAATTAATAATATATCGATAGCCTTGTCATCCACACGTCACAATTAACTTTGTGAAATCAACGCTTAGGATCACCTTGTGTGCCGGTGAAGACAAGCTATGAACCAAAAATAAATATCTTGGCTTGAAAAAACATTTTTAAAACTATAGTTAAAAAGTTTATGAAATTCTTTGATTCTAGCATTTATATATAGGCCCATTTATTGTATTCACCCGCGTAAAACAAGCCTACCATGAGAGAGTGACTATTTGTACCAAGGTACAGGGGCCCTGGACTACCAGAGGCCTGGGCCGAAGATCCAGGATAATATATTTAAAAATAAATGAGTAGATTATTAAATAAAATAAAACATGAATGATAAGCAATAAAATACCAATCCATACTAAGGAACAGTGCATTCCCAGCCACCAAGCTGGGGTTTCCTCAGAGGAACCTAATGTCATCTGTCCCAATGGTATCATTGGTTCGGTTCATTCTTGTCCTTTGTTTCGAAGTGTCTGGAAGTTTCACGGAGTCTATTATTTTGCACTTAAGTTAAATTTGGCGCCTGAGGAAAGTCAGGTAATGATTAAATTTCCAATAAATCTAAGTATTTTTACTATGGACGTAACATTTCAGTGTTTAGTTACGGATTAATTGGCGTATATTACTTTTGTTATTTTGTAAAAGTGACCAACGATAAAAAATATAAATTACAGATCTAAGTCGAGCTATGGTGGAATAACGGCGAAGGGGGTAGCTTTCTTCCTTTGGGGAAAAATTGTGCTCTCCTTCTTCCAATTGGAATAAGCTCACCCTCTCTCCTGAATTAAACTTGCCCTTTTCTAGATTTATTTCACACCCCGTTGATATAATCGAAAATTAAACTGAAAAATGGTATTTTTAGCAAAATTCAAGGAGCTTCTAAATGCATTAAATTGCCAAAACCTTGGCAGGGAAGGACAACTTCAAATAGTGATGAGAGACATTCAATTTTAAAAATAATTATAGGTGAAGATTACTCTAAATATTTTCTAGAGGCATCCTATTTTAAAAAATTTGCTGGAAGAGGCTCAATCAAATTATCTTCTGGAAACATCAAATTTTAAAACAAATTCAAGGTAATGACCGTTCCAAATAGCTTGTAGAGGTATCCAATTTTCACAAATTTGTCGGGATAAGACCACTTAAAATAGCTCTTAGCGAAATATAATTTTTTTTTAATTAATTCAGACAAGGGCCACTCCAAAATATCTTCTGGGAGAGTCTTATTATTAAAAAGTCGCTTAGGGTTCCCAGGCCCCCATCCCTTTAGCTATGTGGTCAAAAACCTTCAAACCCCCTTTTATATGTTAAGCTAATTTACCCCACTAGACAAATAAGGTTTCACCACCACTGAAGTTTGAGCACCTGGCGGGCCCGCCCTGGAGGTGTTACTTTCAATGTATTTACTTTAAGTTAATTATTATATTAATTTTCTGAGACACTCGTTTTGATCATCAAACTAAATTTTATTTCATTAAAATATAGTAATTATTAAAATATGTGTTATTTTATTCAAGCTGTACATTACATTTAATTTTATTCAACAAGCTTTGATTTTTAAATACTTATTAAAAACCGTGAAAAAGATGTGGCACACTGAATTAATTAAAAATTCAGCTAGTACTTTTAAGGGGCACACTGGTAAGAAAAGTCTCATCATCCCTGCCTCAGATCATGCGACCACCGTGGCGGGTTGTTCAAAACTAAACAGAATGAGACTTATAGGCTATACTAAAGCAATGGTTGATTTATTTTAGCTCCACTTTGGGGTGAGAGTGTAGGTACTGAGTGAAATGGTCAGTGCTTTTTTGCAGTTTTTTTTAGCAAGACTCTTTTTGGTAAAAATTAATTAAATAATTCTCAAGTAGAAACATAGAGTTTAATTTTATTGACCTGGTGACCTCAACAGTAACTGTTGAATATTGGTCAAGGGTGTCCTAGAATTTAATGACAACTTTTTCTCTTCATTTAAAAGGCTTAACACCTACCGCAATGCTCATGACATATATTCAAGAACTGTTGATATCTCCATGTGAAGAAAATTAAACTTTATGTTCCTACCGGAGCAATATTTTATTTATTTTGGCCAAAAAAACTGGCTATAAAAACTGCAAAAACACTGATCTTTTCTGGAGTCCCCTACACCACCTTAAGGTCATTCGATCATCAAAATTGTATTGCAAAATTTTAACAAGTGTATAATTATGAGCTATAAATATTGATTCAATTATTTCAAATCCTAACAGTTCATGAGTTATAAGGGGCCACCCGCCTCGGTGGCGTAGTTGGCTAACGCACTAGTCGTGTTGAGCTTGACTGCTGAGGATGGGGAGATCGAGGTTCGAATCTCGGTCGGGTGAACTGGAGGTGGCTTTTCCCAAATGGTTTTCCACTCTCCCTCCACGCAACTCGGGTTCGCTTCCTCTAATTCAACCTTCCCAATTCCTAATCCATTAGCGTAATTAGTACTTAAAGCGTTTAACCCGAACGGGTAGTAAGACGCGAGTGCTAAATAATAATAATAATAATAATATAAGGGGTCCAACTTGCTATTTTTATGCTTTTCCCGTATCATTGTTAAGGTAAAGTAAGTAATGTGTGGGGATGAAATTTAGTACTTATAGCTAGACATGCATATGAGGTGTAAACAATGAAATATTAATAATAATAGTATATAAATATGTCACTCTGTACACCTTATATGCATGCACAGTTGTATTAAATTTCATCCCCATACATTAATTACTTTACCTTAACAATGGTACGGGAAAAGCATAAAAATAGCAAGCTTAACCCCTTTATAACTCATGAACTGTTACGATTTGAAATCATTGAATAATATTTATAGCTCATAATTATACACTTGTTAAAATTTAGCAATAAAATTGGGATGATTGAATGATCTCGAGCTCTCTAATAATAATCCTTTTACTGATTATGTAGCTATGTCACATTTGAACCAGTGACGATATTTAGAGATGGCAGAAAAGAGAGTTTATCATGTAAACCAACTGTTCACTTCTTGTAAGTAGAGAGCAAAGACCTCTTAGCACATCACTACTATATAACACTTCACCTGGAAATGAAATCCAACATCACGGGGTCTTGCATCGTCTAATTTAGGGAAGTGGATGCCGGTTGAAGAATGGAAAGGAAAAAAAAAACTCCATGCAGCTTCAAGACTACGGGGGAGAGGGGTTGTTTAAAACGGGTGGTAGAAAAAGAGGGGAGGTGGGCCTGAAGATCCTTCTCTCATCCCTTCCTCTATTTCTCTCTTACACATCTCATGCAACCATCTGCAAGGAGAGCTTTCAATAGACAGGAGTTTTTTTTAGGTAAGGGTTGAGGGGAGGGGGGTGAAAAGGGGGAAGGAAAGGAAGGTTGTATGGGGCTGAGAGAGATTCTTTTGTACCGGCTTGAAAGACCGCAAGGGTGGACAGGCAGGGGGACAAGAGGAGGGTTACAACCCCTACGCTATATTTCCACCCCACGCCACTGCGACCAGGAATCATAAGGAGTGGAAAGAGGGGGTTGTAATGTCGTTCTTACAACCCGTGGGACATGAAGCATGCAATGCCCCTGTAGGATCTACACTCCAATTCTGATAGAAATAAACCTTTTTTTACGACAGTTACGAAAATTTAAAAAAAAGTTTGTCATACATTGATATATCACGTAAAGTGATTTTTAGCCGTCACTTTTATTTATTTGAGGCATTTAACGTGCACTTTCTGAACCATTTGATTATATCAGACTACAAGAATTTCTATGAGCAATAGCGAAATATCCTACCTAGTTTTTCGGCAAGGATATTTTCACATGCCACACAATTTACATGAGCTTTACTTCCCCTCCGAAGAAAGTTGTGCTACGGATTTGTATCGCTCAAGAAAAACTCATCTTCCCCAGATGGGTTGGAAACCACGAACATCAGGTCCTGAGGCGAGCACTTTACCACAAGACCACCGAGGTTGACGCCATCACCTTTGATGTATGATATTGATTTTGATGTATACCACACATACAATATTACTACTAAGCCTAATATAGTAAAATGTTATCAATGTTTACAGCAAAAAGTTGTGAATTTTCTAAAATGTTATTTACACTAGAATCCCACTATAATTATATGTATAGTAATGTACTTGATCAGGCTTCGGACTACAGCTCCCACACTTTTCAAAATATATCTCTCCAATTTCTAAAGGGCCCCACACACAGTCAGTTCGAACTCATCAATCCGATCTGATCAGTCCGAACTGCCGTGTGTATGCAAAGAAGGCCAACTAATCAGTCCGAAATGATGGACCGACGGTCTGATGACTTTCCATCAAACCGGACTGTGGACTGACAATCCATCAGTCTGCTGCCGAGTGTCGTGGAGTAAACCATATTGTGTATAAGTCTCTTATGTTTATTTATACAATTATTTAGTGAGGATTGAAGTATTATAATACATTTTAAATGTTTGAATAAATTAATTTATATTGTGCATCAGTGCTATTGCCTGTGGGTTTTCAATGGCATCCTGGTCGAATGACTTTATTTTGGAATTTATTGAGGCATATAGTGAGAGCAAAAATGCTTCTGGAATGTATAAACTAAAGATTTATTATTATAATGTAAAGACAAAAACTTCCCTCGCTTCAATAGCCAATCCGTCACTCCCAATTTTCTTTTCTGTTGCCTTTTTTTGTTTACGCTTTCTAACAATAGGTGCAATTGCAGTACACAATGATTCATCCATATTAGAGACTAAAAAACAAACAAAAACACATCCAGGACCAACCACCCTCTATTTCGGACTGACCGAGTTTATGCAAATCTTCAGTTCAATCCAAACTGGCGGATCGGACTGACCACTCCGATCTGTCAGTCCGGACTAACCGTGTGCGGCCCTTAAGAAACTCTATAAATAATCTGCTAGCTCTCGACACCTGTAATAAAATTACATAATACAACTCATCAGATGTTTCATGTTTTAATAATATGTGATTTTACTAAAATCTGAAAAATGTTGTGTTCACTATATTAGCGATACAAGACTAATAACCTAACTGGCACGATAACATTTTAAAAACCACACAAATGTGTTAAATTTGGCTTGGTCATTATTACCACAAATTGGTTTCTTTCTTTAAGGCACTGATAATTGAAAATAGGGGCTTAGTTTAATTTTTGTTTTTAATATTAGTGGAATTTAAAGTACATTTTCTAAATCAACTTATAATTAGTTATATTACCGAGGCCTACATCAGTCAACGCTCACATGGTCAAACGCGTTACTTTCGTGTTATTTTGGATTGCCGATGACTAGGAGATTGGGATTTGAATCTCAATATGGCATTTAAATACACACTTTTCAACTCTCCCTCCACGCAAATGCAGGTACATTTCTTTTGAAATGTTATATTCTTCATCAATATCTCCTAGCGGGTGACCTGGGGGTCTAGGGGTAAGGTGTCAGACTTCTGTGCTGGTGGCCGGGGTTCAATCCTCGGTCCCAGAATCTGATACTAAACCCTTACTTCACCTCTGACAAGACGTATATTAATCACAGCTTGTGAATGTGGGGAATGCCAGGCCTCCACCGTGGTTCGGATTCCTCGTTAAGCTGTAGGTCCTCAATTTCAGCTCACAATCACCCTACCCCTACACATTAGCGCAAGTGCGTATAACCCGAACGGGTAGTAAGACGAGGTGCTAATAATAATAATAATAATAATAATATCTCCTAGCGATCGTACGAAATCTATAAACACATCGGTGACCTGGCGGTCTAGGGGTAAGGTGTCAGACTTCTGTGCTGGTGGCCGGGGTTCAATCTTCGGTCCCGGCAAAGATTTATCTGATTACCAAATCCTTCCTTCACCTCTGACAAGACATCTTGTGAATGTGGGGAATGCCAGGCCTCCACCGTGGTTCGGATTCCACGTTAAACTGTAGGTCCTCCATTTCATCTCACAATCACCCTACCATTACACATTAGCGTAAGTGCGTATAGACCGAACGGGTAGTAAGACGCGGTGCTAATAATAATAATAATAATAATAATAATAATAATAATAATATAAACACATCTCGGTGTTCTGGTTGGTATTTTTGATAATTTGATTATTTATCAATGGTGTCGAAATTTAATCTATATTAATAAAATGAAACCTAATCCCATGGCCGAACGGTCTGAGGCCATTGCAGTAGGCCTATACTAGACTAATGAAACAAATAGCCGAAACTATTGTTAATGCATTTTAGTGTGGATAGTCCCTCATTGATATCATATTCTGTAAATTGAAAAATGACACCTGGACACGGAGATCGAACCCGGGACCTTCGGCTTAGTACGCCAATGCTCTTACCACTGAGCTATCCAGGATTCGTCCCGTGCCCATGGTCATTCTTCACTCATAGTTTAAGGCAGAGTCTAAGATGGACGTGCGGAAGTCGTCAGCTTATAAACATGTGATTATATGAGATCACAGCCATCAGACCACGCAGCCATTAGCGACTCGGTAGTTGGCAATTTAGCAGCCATTCGACAATTATATATATATAATTGTACAGGATCTTGTATATATTCATGAAACAAATAGCCGAAACTATTGTTAATGCATTTTAGTGGGGATATTCCCTCTTAGATGTCATATTCTGAAAATTGAAAAATGACACCTGGACACGGGAATCGAACCCGGGACCTTCGGCTTAGTACGCCAATGCTCTTACCACTGAGCTATCCAGGATTCGTCCCGTGCCCATGGTCATTCTTCACTCATAGTTTAAGGCAGAGTCTAAGATGGACGTGCGGAAGTCGTCAGCTTTATAAACATGTGATTATCTAAGATCACAGCCATCAGACAACGCAGCCATTATCGACTCGGTAGTTGGCCTATTTCCAGCCATTCGACAATTATATATATAATTGTACAGGATTGCATATATTAATGAAACACATAGCCGAAACTATTGTTAATGCATTTTAGTATGGATAGTCCCTCATTGATATCATATTCTGTAAATTGAAAAATGACACCTGGACACGGGAATCGAACCCGGGACCTTCAGCTTAGTACGCCAATGCTCTTACCACTGAGCTATCCAGGCGTACTAAGCCGAAGGTCCCGGGTTCGATTCCCGTGTCCAGGTGTCATTTTTAAATTTACAGAATATGATATCTATACTAGACTGCCTATGATGGGGAGATCGGGGTTCGAATCCTAGTCGGGCGTACTGAAGGTGGTTTTTCCTAATTGTTTGTATATTCTGCCTACACGCAAATCCAGGTAAACTTCCTATACATTCAACGTTCTTAATCCCTAGCTCACTAGCGTAATTAGGGCATATGCTTATAACCTGAACAGGTAGTAAGGAGTGGTGATAAAAGTAAACTAAGAAATCAAGTGTTTGTCTGTCGTGAACATTGCGTGATTATCTACCTCGTGTAAAGGTCTGAAAGTTTCAAAATTAGTATCCTTTTTGCATGAAAATGTTCAACCTAAGGCAGGAATTTTTAAAGTCTGATTATAATTAATTTAAATTAATTAAAAACTGGGTCAGAAGCAAAAAGATCACGGGCAATGCAGCACTCAAAAGGCACTAACTTAAAGCTACCTTACACGTACTGTACGATATTTAAACCAAAAACATTTCTCCCGGGTAACACCAGGTACTTCAACTGGTAACTTAATACAGGGACACACATGGATATTTATAAATAATTACTAAACATATTAAAATGTTACCGGTATTATGGTCTTTCCTCCCAATATGCATGCCCAGCTAATTTAATTCATGACATTCTTGACCTGTATATACCTTGTTACTTATCATATAATCATTTAGGTCTGAACCGATGATTCACAAACTCACTCAAATTGTACAAGCCTGTATATAATAAAACTATCTTCATATATACGAGTGTTTAAATTCTAAACATTAGGTGACCTGGTGGTGTAGGGGTAAAGTGTCAGACTTCTGTATTAGGGTCCGGGGTTCAATCCTCGGTCCCGGCACAGATTTATCTGATTACCAAACCCTTCCTTCACCTCTGACAAGACATCTTGTGAATGTGAGGAATGCCAGGCCTCCGCCGTGGTTCGGATTCCACGTTAAACTGTAGGTCCTTCATTTCATCTCACAATCACCCTACCATTACACATTAGCGTAAGTGCGTATAATACGGGTATACGTATATACGGGTAGTAAGACGCGGTGCTATATATATATATAGTAAGACGCGGTGCTAATAATAATAATAATAATAATAAATATAAACATTAAAACTAAAATAATAGCCTTGATGCACTCGATAGATTTAAATGACGTTTTTGATCCGATAATTTATCATCCGCCTAATTAGTCTCGCTGTCCAAAGCACCGGTTAACACCTTGGCTGGTTATATTGAGAACGGTTATCTACATATGATTTTCTCAGCTCCTTCCACGTTAGTGTGGATGCATTTCATCTAGCTAGCATCAGAATACCTTTTTATTTTCATCGTATCTTCCTACCAGTCTAGGTTATACGCATATCTGTACTATTTGGATATCTATGAAAATAAGTAAAAGAGAATTTAGAGGAAACGTAGCAACAATTTGCTCGAAGGGCGAATGGGGAACCATTTATAGAAAATCATCTCACGCCCAGTCGTAATTCAAACCCCTAACTCCCCGTCACCAACAAATCAAACCAATCGAGTGTTACGTCTTAACGTTATAGATAGCCGGCGAGGTTCCTATATGCCTATATTAATCAGTACTTTGTATTAAAACGTAAATTATGCACTAAAAATATACAATTTGTTTTACATTTAGAGCAAGTACACAATGCGTATAGCCATAAGTTAGACAGGGGGGTAAGTAAGAAGTGAAGTTTAGGTAGCAGTCTTAACTTGACTGCTTCCGGTACATGATCCTATCTTATAAGCTGGACCATAGTGTAATCAGTCAAGGTAAGCTTTAAGGGTAAATGGAGGGTACTTTATAATCATTTGAAAATGTAACTGTAAACATATTATATTAATTTTATTCAAAATTTAAATATATATATATATATAAAGTTAATCTATGTTCTTGATATAAATTATACTGATCTATTTTATAACAGTGCTATTGTATTATTTCAAATGTTGAAAAAACTTCTTTTAGTTCTAAATAGGAGAGTATATGCAAAATAGCTAAAGTTATAAATAGCGTTAAAGAAAATGAGCGTGAAAATTCTAAATTAAATATATTGGGTCGTCTAACAAGTAGAATTATGAGTTTTAAATAAATATTATCAAAGAGATATCCTGGGAAAAATCATGTTTTATCTTTGTTTGCTTCACAGATATAACCTAGTTAATATAAATTAGTTTGTATTTATTATTTAAATAAAATATGTATTATAAATGTGATGTGAAAATGAAACTTAAGTGATATTAAGCCACTCAGTTACTAAACCCAAACGAAGGGCTAAAAAAGAAGCAAATATGGCCCAATTTGGTGGCCGCTTGGTCTAAGGTGCTAGTCTTGCACTAAACTAGAACACTGATTATTGGGAGATCGAGGTTTGAATCTTGATCGTGGGTAATGTGGGTATTTTTTACTTTATATTTCTATACGAAAATGTGGATACACTTTCTCTAAATTTGACCTTTCTAATCTCTAAAAAAATTTAGCGTAATTAGTACAAAAGCATATAACCCATGTAACCAAGAAAAGTTTTGAACTTCGGATGATTCAAGATAATTTCGAATATAACACTGCATTGACAAATTCTCACTTACGAATTATTTCCTTTTCTATTTAGTATAATATATTCTGGATATTTCCATAATTCCCTGTTTCTTTTAGTTTTCCATTTATTTCTTCTGTACCCCTATCATTATTTACATATGTTATGGTGTTCTGATAAAAACACGTTCATCTTTCTTGACATAGTAAAAATTATTTGCTATCTCTATTTTTATAATTTTTTGTAATATAAATTAAGATATAAAAGAGAAGACTCCATTTTGTTTTAATAAGAGATAAAACAAACAGAAAACTTAATACCTTAAAATTAAGCTATAAAATAAAGAAATATCTTATAAAAACTCACAAAATATTATGTCTAAACGACTAGAACTCTATGGCCTTGTTGAAATAATAATTTGAAGGAAGGACTACAGAATTACCAGAATACCTAATGGATGGAAAGAAGACCTAGATGAGTTTGAACTTATACTACATTGGCCATTGGGATGCAAGGTAAGACGTCGATCTTTATACATTTTTCAACTGAATGCTTCGTGGTAGTTTAACACCGAGATTTCACTATTCTTCAAGTCACCCAGTGGTCCTTAGAGTTTAGAGTACTCGTCACCTTGACTGAGCTAGTAAAAATATAAATTTTCTGTAGCTTAATAAACTACAGTGACGCCCAAATTAAACCACCAATATATTAAAGAGAATAACGTTTGGAAAGGGGGGGGGGAATAATTACACCCGAAATAATAGTAAAATGTGGTGCTAATATATAAATACACAGGAGCATCAGAAACGCCTCCACAATCTCAAAAAGTTTGTAATTATATAGCAAGCCCTTTTGGTTGGCAGTTTGTAGACTTAACGACCGGCACGGAGATTCGATTTCCAATTATCTAAACAAGAGGATAAACGTCTAAACCATTTCCTCAGAACGCTCCATCCATAGTGTTATCCCGGTTTGTTCCTAGAATTCATTGAGTACGTCAATAGTTGGTGACAGCATAATTCCCCCATAACCTATCATTACAAACCCCTCCCACCACTCCACCTCCTTTCGAAATCGTTATGAATCATAACGATGATAAAAACGAGGCTAGTCCGCGGTGACGATTCCCTCCACCCTACCGAAGTGACCAAGATATAGGGATAAAGGGGAAAAGTGGGGGTAGGGCACGGAATTCGGATCATTTGCATTGCTTCGAACTTCCCCATCTCCAGGACCGACTCTGACCCCCCTCCCCCTACTCCCCTTCTTCTAAGCCCCCAACACACGCACACATGTACTTATGTATGTGTGTGTGGAGTTTCCACGCAGCATCAGCCCCGTTTGACAGGTCGGGCTACGGTACGTCAACCAACTCCTCCCCCCTTCCAAACCCCTAAACCCCATCCCGCTTCACTATAAACTGAAAAGAGCCCCCACCCATCCCCCAAGCTTCCCCCTTTCGTTCCTTGCCCTACTACCCCCGGCATAGCACACCCCTTAGTTTCTGACCCCCCCTGCTGAGTTTCTGTAATTACGGACCCATTTCGAAAACCGCATGCAGCGCGCAAAACACACACAAACACACACGCTCCTGTGAACAGCCGGGCCTCTATTCAACTGCTGCCTGCTAGGTATGTGTGTGAGGCAAAGAGAAGGAGGAGGAGGAATGAGGGACAGAGATATACTTATCCCCAAGTTTAAGCATTTATTTTAAAGCGTCCTTTCTGATAGATTTGGTTGGTCATTAAAGCTAGAGAAAAAGTAATGCACCATTCTGTTTTTATTGTAATATCTAATGGATAATGCATAAAATTTGACTATTCATATAATAATGTTTTTAACCATTTACTTTGATCACAGAGCTGTGACATTTATTGAATCGTTAGTTAAAATGAGTAATTACACATTCTCATTATTTAAAAAAATATATTATAAAACTTAAAGTGTAAGGTTTTTAATACTAAATTAACATGTTTACTCCTTCCACCTCTATTTTGGGGTTAGTCCTTTTTTGTATCAACTTCATAAATAACGTTGAATATTTTGTATTATATAAAATGTTGCTCTTTATACAACATACAATGTAGACATATATTATAAAAAATGTACAATCTACTTGATTTTTTCTTTATATCCCAAGAAATACTAGATCCAGTACAAGATGAAGAATGAGCTAAATTAGTGTGAACAACGAGGTTGATATCAAGGCTAATGTTAAGGTCCCTGATATAGTAGGGCCGGAGTCGATTCCCGGCAGACTGCACTGAAAACGTACATTCAATTATGTTTTCCCATATTTTGCTATATTTTTAACGCATTTGAAACTTTTTCCCCCCTTCCACGTCAAGGATAGACGATTAGAACCACACTAATGGGATAATTATGAGTAATGTAGATTTAGGAATAAATATACCCGCATTTTGGTGGAAGAATGGTAATGAAACCTCACGTCACCAGGAAAGGATCAGAACCCCAACATATCCATCACAGTAAAACCAAACCAGATGAATTTTATATTCAGTCCACGACTCCAAATGCCCACCGCTGCGGGTAAAACAAAATACCGATGCAACATTGACAAACGTTCACTACATTTATTATCCATGTGTCAAAAGTGATACCTATTAATATTAAAAAATCACAGAATATCTTGTGAATACATATTATATTCAATAACTTTCTCAACCGTCAATTATTTGCATAATTATAGAGGGCCAACTATAGCTAAATAACTTCATTCAACGGTAGTCATTAGTCTAAGGTATTAGAATCGCGTTGCACTAGAATTCCGTCAATGGGAAGGTCAGGATTCTAATCCCAACCAAAAACTGTTTTCCGCGTGCTATTTTCACTCTAGTTTTACATTTCTCTCTAGATTCAAATTTGAGTACTTTCCTCCAAGCTAGGCTCTCCATCACTACCACTTAGATTACTTACTTACTATTTATGGCATTAGGAATTCGAAAGTTCATTGCCACACTCACAAAAGTACGCCACCTATCCCTATCTTGAACTAGCTCTATCTAGTCCCCCTCATTACACGCCATCTCTTTCAGATCCTTTCTAATGTTATCCTCGGTGACCTGGTGGTCTAGGGCTAAGGTGTCAGACTTCTGTGCTGGAGGCCAGAGTTCAATCCTCGGTCCCGGCACAGATGTATCTGATTACCAAACCCTTCCTTCACCTCTGACAAGACATCTTGTGAATGTGGGGAATGCCAGGCCTCCACCTTGGTTCGGATTCCACGTTAAACTGTAGGTCCTTCATTTCATCTCACAATCACCCTACCATTACACATTAGCGTAAGTGCGTATAACCCGAACGGGTAGTAAGACGCGGTGCTAATAATAATGTTATCCTCCCATCTGCTTCTTGGTCTACCCAATGGTCTCTTTCCATTGAGTTTGCCATTCAATACCCTGAAAATGGTTCTAGATTCTCCCATTCTTGTCCTGCCCAACGTAATATACGAGACTTTACTATCATAACCATGTCTTGTGATGAGTACAGTGTATGTAACTCATATTTATGTAACCTCCACTTCCCAGTATCATAATTACATTTAGGACTAGATATCTTCCTAAGCCCCTTGTTTTCGGACACCCTACAATTGTTTTCATCATGTTTCCCACCCATAAAATAAACAACCAGTAAAACTCTAGTTTTGTATATTCTTAATTTTACATTCCTTGACAGTATGCGAGATCTCATCAACTGATTGACCGAGTATTAAACCACTTAGATTTATTTAGTTGTCAATTATTCGTAGTATGCTTAGATAATCGTACCATTAAAATAAGGTACAATAAATCTTAGACATATCCTGAAGTGATGGGTCGAACCAGCTCGTTGACGCGAGCTAGCTCACATAAGCTCGCTCACTCAAAAGAGTCGTTCATGAAGAGTCGTTCATAATGAGTCATATCGTTCACCGCATTGCTGGCTCGCTCCCAATCCCTTCACCCCTTCCCTATTCTAAACTTGATGAACGAGCGCTAATTAGTTCTGACAATTCCCGTTCCGAGCGTGCAAATCTGTCTCTTTCCTTTCAACTTATGAACGAATTAAGTTTTATGTGTAATTTATCAGAATCCTATTGTGTTTGATTCTTTAATTCTATTACTTACTCATATTACTTATAATAATTAACCTTAGCATATAACCTTTACTGTCTAATTCACAGAATTATGTCTAAGTGATGTTAAGAAAAATTGTTAGTTTAATATTGTAGGCAGTACTGCTATCTAGTAACAATAATAAGCATTTATAGTGGATTTTTTCTTAGTAGCGAACGAAGAACGACAGAAGAGTCGTGAATGACAAACACTCCTGACTCTTGCCAGAGCGGATGTACGAGAGCAAAAAAGTCGTGAGTAATGGTGGCGTGAATGACTCGCTCGCGAAGCGAGAGTCATTCGTTCACAGCTCTCGTTCAAGAGTCGTTCAATTTGTATGACTCGCTCACGAGCGACCCATCACTAATATCCTGGGATCAAACAAGGGTTTCATAATTTAATAGCCCGATTATATGGATGGTGATGGGTTTACCATTCCCCTCTACACGACGGGAATCTAAAATTATTTTCAAAAGTAAACGATCAGAGGAAAAATTCTTGAAAACCCGCATCGGTGGGTTTTTTTCACCGCATCTTACTACCCGTTAGTTAAGTACAAAAACACTTCCTACGTGTTTGGGGAATTGCTGCCACCAGAAGCTACATAAATATCATATCTGGCCTGGTAACACTGCACTGCAATGTCACATCGTGGAGTGTTGCCAGGCAAAGCAGAGCGTGTGTAAACTGTGGATGTGTGCTATATTCTCACCCACTAATACTAGTAGTCAACCATTTGACAAATCACATGTGGACTCGGCCCTAAATACCTCGCGTGGGAATATATATCCGTTGATACCTGACAGGTAGAGTTTAAACTAACTCTGCCTACCCTAAAAACACTCCAGGCCACGCCACTGGTTTGACTTGGATCACAACATGAGACCATTTCAATTCATACATGTTGTTTGCCGATACCAATAAGAGGGAAGACAATGGAGGAGTATGTAGATCTCACAAGGGGTTGAGGAGGAGGGAGGGGAAGTAATCTCCAGGCAAACAACTCACGGACAAATGCAAACATCTGTGAAGGAACAGTTGTCAACAAGCAGTCAGGGGCTGTCTCCCCATGACGTATTATAGACGGCCCGCAGAGGGGGGCGGCAACCAGCAAAGTTCATTCAAGAAATGACCCCAACCGGCTTTTTTTTTGTTTCATCAAATTTTTTGAAGAAACAGTCGGAGAGAAAAGAGTGTGAAGGTGGGGAGATTTATTTTTATTATTGTTTGGGATCCCCGGATAATACCTAAAACTTAGGTAGTCAATACAGATAGAACCAGGCCTCTCATTGTGGTTCGGCTTTCTATTTTATTATTTAGAAAAAGTGGAAATGATATAAATAAAATGTTATCATTTTCTAAAAATGCAACAAAGTAAAAAAATGATTGTTTTAACATAAAACTATTATAAAAAGGTTACCTGCGGTGCTTCGATACGTTTTCTAGGTTTGAGCGTAATCTTTTATCCAATATCCTGGTTGATCGGCTGTGAAATGGGCTAGACATTGATTTTACGATTCCACTGACTGTGGTTTGAAAATATCGGTGATTTATACCTGTGATTTTTCACTGTGATTCAGTGGCGTATTCTGAGAAAAATTAATAGGTATGCTGTACTCTAAGAGTTGCAACGGAGATTTGGGGGTCGAGGACCCTCAACCACCGTTGTCCAAGATGGTCAAGGGATTATTTCAAGGGATATATTTGAAGATGTGTCCATATAGAACAGTGGTTCTCGAACATTATTATTTTCCTTTAACTATATGCTATCTTAGGAAATTTAGAGCCCCCCTCCCATATTCTTTCCTTTTTAATTTATCCATAACGCTGATTAACATTCACTCAAAATGTAATAAAAGTAACTCCATGGTGTCAGCCCGCATTCAGGTTATACTTAACGAGTGGCTACCAAACGGTTTGGCGAATTAGTGCCATCTCTTGCGGATAGAGGGTGTCATGTGGTCAGCACAACGATGAGTCCAGCCAGTAAGCTCGGCTTTCTATACCGGAGCCACTACTACTTTATTCAAGTAGCTCCTTATTTATCCACTCTAGGTTGAATCTAGCCCGTTCCAGACCCACTGCTTCCCAGATAATCTGGACGCGCCGGGAATCAAACCTGGGACCTTTGGGTCCGTAGCCAGAGCCTATGATCACTAGACCACAAAGGTGGTCCTCAAATTATTATGATATCTACATGGTTAGAAATTTAAGTAAATATTAATGTCGGGGCTAAGAGTGGTATGGGCACATTTCTGAATGCATAAGAAAGACAGATCCTATTCAATTAGCCGAGTGTAATTAAAAGCACTCATTTAGCAATACTCAATGCAAACAATCATAATAAGAGTAAAATCAAGTGATACATCGATCAAGCGCCCATCATATCTTGATGAGAGGGAATTAGGTGGATTGTCCAACTCACGTTGCAATTAAAACTATTTATTAAATCCTAACTTATCTTACACAATGCTGCTTGGAAACAAACGAGTCTCCCAACTTGAGAATTTATGCTCCAGAAGCTATTTAGATGCGTAAACTCTGACTAACAAAGGGGAGATTATTTAGGACTATTAGATTATCGCTACGTCATTGGTTTATTGCTAAGATATTTATAGATATATTTTGCTGTAAGCAGTGGTGTACCCAAGGGAGAGAGGGGCAAACAGGGTATTTGACCCTCCCCTCTTCCTCTTTCCCCAACAACCACAAATATTGTTAATAAAAATTTAAATAATATTAAGTATAACTAAAATATTTAGCATTGAAGATGTGTCAAATGTATATGCTACATTTTAAGACCAGGCTTCAGACTTAAACTTAATATTCAAAAGGTTTATCGCTACACGCAAAATTAACAAATTAAAAAAAAACATTTAAATAGTAGCTTCGATTTCATTTGCATTATTTAAATCTTTTAATTACTATAGAACTAGTCCAAATGATTTATAAAATCATTTAATATTAATAAATATTATGGGCCTTTGAGTCTTAGGAGGCTGTGCAATCACAAACCCGCTCTCACCATCAAAAGGGCATTCATGCTACAGCCTTGATTGAATGCCTCCCCAAAAGTAAATGGCTGGGTGCGCCACTGACTAAGTAAATTATGTGAACATAAATTTTATTTTACCTTTAGCTTCTAAATCATTTTGAAATGTTGAAATCACACTCCTGACTTTAGGGATTCTTTGATGTATAATTATAAAAAATCACAATGATTAATAAGTCATTAATGTAAAACAAAAACTAAAAGAACATTATTAAAACTCCACAATCCTTTCTACTAAAGAAAAACAAGAATTACCGCCAACTACGAGTTAAAGTAGCCTCCTCAACATCTCTAAGCCCCCCCACGCCCCTTCCCATTCTATCAGTGCTGAAATGCCTAAATTTGAAAGAGTGGTTAAATATGTTTGCCAAATACATGAAAATACATGTGACTAGAATACCTAAACATAACTCAATGTATTTAATTAGTGTATAATTTAAAGCTTGTTACGTATAGTAAATATTATTTTACAATTAATTTTAGATATATTTTATGTAGTTTTACTTAAACTACACTAAATTAGCTTAATAAATAAACATTGTGATCTTGAATCTATTTTTCAATAGTTGGCACCATACTTAGCTTGCTTCACATGAACAGCATGACCTGGGTTGTGAAAACCAGAGCTCATTGGCCAATTACTTATGACAGAGCAGAAAGGAATGTGTTGCAACCTCCTAGACATTGGGAAAGGTCATTAGAGCCTCCTTAGCTTGCCTTGCGGTTTTCAAGTAGCAAGCCCTGGGTTTCCAATTGTAGTACCTCTTGGAATATAAACCAATATTAGTTTTAAAATTAATAATTCATTACATGTATATTTATATACAACTTTAACATTAATATTTACACAGTTCACACATACAGTATTGAATTAAACAAAAAGCTAGTACTTATCATTATGGGTATGCATTGCAGGACTAACATACCCAGAGAATACGCCACTGCTGTGATTGGTATTAACAGTGTTTTGACGGACAGAATTTTTTTTCACATTCCAACCAAGGTCAAAGCTAGTATCTAGCTGCTGTCCGAGTAGGCGAGTACATTAAAGTAGCAGGTATTTCTGAGTACTGGGTATTTACTCGAATAGTCACATGACAATCAGTTCGAAGGAAAACTAATTACTCTGGAGTTTGGCGGCTTGGAATGGAATTCGATACTTAAAGGCCTAACATAAGTTCTTCCTGTCGGCACTGACAATGATAATTGGCATACACCTAAATAATCTTCAGCTTTCATCTGGGTTTCATATTGCCTGACTAATGTACAGTCAATACAAAAGTATGCGTTTTAAGATGTTTCATACAATTGAAAAAAAGAGAAAGCAAAAAAGTTATTTAATATCTTATAGTGAAATGTTATGTAATTTGAGCAAAATTAGTGGTCCAACAAACATTATGTTAAGCTTGAGTACTAATATTAAAACTCATTTGACATACTAAGAGAAACTCTTGTAATTGTGTAATTTATTTAGTGATGTGTTTTACCACAATTAAAATTTATGTAACATTAAAAATGAACATAACATAATGGCGATTGGTTTCGAAAATGTTGTTTGGAATGCAGGTCATATAATATTATACTATTGTAGTGTTATTTTATTTTAAATACCGTACATCTAATAGTAGATGAACTGTATATCTATTTGAAGCAGATTAACTAATTATTGTAGGGTTATTTTATTTTATTCTAAATACCGTACATCTAATAGTAAATTAACTATACATCTATTAAAAGTAGATAAACTAATTTAAATATAAATGAATAAAACGCATAACCACAGCACTGAAACTTAACATTAACTTAAAGATGATAGAAAATATTTAATCAATTATTAAATATACACACACACACTTTAGATTAGACTATAGAATGATTCGGATCATGAACGCATAGTAAATATTAAGGTTTATTTATATATATTGTTACATATTTTGATTTATTATTTGTGATTTTGTGGATAGGATCACAGAAAAAAAGAATAAATGATTATTTTTTTGTAGTCTACTTTTAAAAAGAATCCGAAATGTGATTCCCTTAGTAAGCTCACCTTTCAATTTTGTTCTTAGCAACAAATATTTTGTATTGAAAACGCATGTTAATGAAACATTTAAACCATTTATGTCATTTTTACGTTTACGTAACAATCTGATACTGTTTTTGAAAAATGAGCTCTACGAGATTAAGTGTTTTAAATATAAATAACATATAAAACATGCCAGTCAATAAGGTCGATTCTCAATTAGCTTGTAGAGAATAAAAAATAAAAGAATAATAAGGACCGCGAAGCGAGTATTTACTCGAGTGTCTAGAAGAAACAATACTAGCTTCGTAGTTCGAGTAACTGTTGCCATCTGATGAGAGTATCTCCGATCACTGATTTCTCAATCACCGATACTTTTGATATCGAATCACTAAGAGTAACGGTGACCAAATGGTATAGGTGAAAAGATTACAGTCAGTGAGTGATTTATCGTCCATATCTACTCTTAAGGTGCGGCAGAATAGAAGACTAGAGATAGCCGATAAATCACCGACTGATTTTTTCACCGATACCATATGATCACCGCTACTCCCAATGACTCGATCTCAAAAGTATCGGTGATTGAGATATCAGTGATTGAAGATACTCGCATCAGATGGCAACAGTTACTCGAGCTACGAAGCTAGTATTGCTTCTTCTAGACACTAGAGTAATTCCTCGCTTCGTGGCCCTTTTTTTTTTTTTTTTTTTACA
>CABEEJ010004090.1:27210-42303 GCA_901482245.1 Timema douglasi
TTTTTACCAGATAATTGAAAATTGACCTTATTGACTGAATGGTTTTATGTGCTATTTCTATTTAAAGCACTTGATCTCGCATAGCTCATTTTCAAAAACGGTATCAGATTGCCACGTAAAAATTACCCTTAAAGGTTTAAATGTTTCATTCACATACGTAGACTAATCAATACAAATATATTTTTGTTAAGAATAAAATCGAAAAGCTTGCTTACTAAGAAAATCACATTTTGGATTCTTTTTAAAAGTAGGCTATGAAAAAAAATATCTTTTTTTTCCCGTGATCCTATGCCCAAAATCGCAAATGATAAATTAAAATAAGTAGCAAATAGAAAATATATAAATAAACCTTAATATTTACTATGCGTTGATGATCATAATCATCCTATAGTCTAATCTAAAGTTTGTTTGTTTCTAATATATGTATGGTTCATCTAGTATTAATATTAGCACCACGTCTTACTAGCCGTTCAGGTTGTACGCACTTACGCTAATGTGTAATGGTAGGGTGATTGGCAGATGAAATGGAGGACCTACAGTTTAACGGGGAATCCGAACCACGGTGGAGGCCTGGCATTCCACACATTCACAAGCTGTGATTAATAAACTTCTTGTCAGAGGTGAAGGAAGGGTTTGATAATCAGATAAATCAATGCCGTGAACGAGGATTGAACCCCGGCCGTCAGCACAGAAGTCTGACACCTTACCCCTAGACCGCCAGGTCACCACTTCGTCTACTATTAGATGTAGGATATTTAAAATAAAATAACACTACAATAATATCATATTATATGACCTGTATTCCAAACAACATTTCCTAAACCAATCGTCAATATGTTATGTTCATTTTTAATGTCACTTAAATTTTAATTGTAGTAAAACAGATCTCTATATAAATTACACAATTACAAGAGTTTCTCATAGAATGTCAAATAAGTTTTAATATTAATATTCAAGTTTAACATAATGTTTATTGGACCACTAATTTTGCTCAAATTACATAACATCTCACTATAGAATATTAAATAACTTTTTGCTATCTCTTTTTTTTCAATTATATGAAACTTTTTAAAACGCATACTTTTGTATCGACTATACATTAGTCAGGCAAAATGAAACCCAGATGAAACCTGAAGATTAGGTAGCTCTATGTCAAATGTCAATGTCAGTGCCGACAGGAAGAGTTTATGTTGGGCCTTTAAGTATCGAATTCCATTGCCGGCCGCCAAACACCCGAGCAATTAGTTTCCTTCCAACCGATACTCATGGGACTATTTGAGTAAATACTAAATACCCAGTACTCAAAAATACTCCATACTCTATACTCGATTGTACTTGCCTACTTGGACAGCAGCTAATTAGCTTTGACCGTGGTTGGAAAGTGAAAAAATATCGGTCCATCAAGACTGTAAATAGCAGACACAGTGAAAAATCACTGCTATAAATCACCGATATTTTAAAATCACAGTCACTGTATTCATTGGTATCGTAAAATCACTGTTTCGCCCATCTCTATGAAGACCAAATTCCTTTTTTGGTCTCATCTTCCTTCTCGAAGTGAGTACCAGCTTGAGGAGAGGTAAAACCCCCACCACTATATTACTTTCCCTACCCCGGCGTGTGCCACTCTTTTGGTCGATTGGTTTTCTGTATTCTGAAATACAAACAAAGGAGAGACAGTTCGGCTGACTTGAAGTTTTAGGCTCATAAAATGTTTGAATAAAGGCTAAATTGAATAAGCTTTGTTCCTATATATAATAATAAAAGGAAGTGTTTGTTTGTGTGTGTGTGTTTGTTTGTGTGTGTGTGTTTGTTTGTGTGTGTGTGTTTGTTTGTGTGCGATGCCCAGTCAAATATACGGCAAGCAAAGATCTGAAATTTTTAACATAGGTGGACAGAAGGGGGTCCGAATGCACCCCGAAGCCGGATTTTTAAATTTACAATTAGCTTCTTAGTTAGCCTATTTTTAACAAATTTTTGAATAATCACGGGCAATGCCGTGTGGGATTGCTAGTTTCTAATATACTCTACTTAGAAAAATGCTTTTTTTTTCCCAGTAAGTTGAAACAGTTTTAAATCTGCGTTTAATGAAAACATAATTATTTTATGCCTATTGCTTATTGCTATGTTTTTTTTAAAAAAATGTGACTAATTATATAATATAATGATTCACTAGATTTTTAAAATCAATTTGAAAGTTATTCATGCACGTTCTACCTCGAGGCTGTATATTAATCAAAATATAAATATTAGTCCCCCAACGGGAATTAAACAATTCGCTTAGTAAGAGGACGTGCTAAGTATTCGGCTCAATTATCTAGAACAGCGGTTCCCAAACCTGGTGACCTGGTGACCCGGTGACCTGGTGGTCTAGGGGTAAGGTTTAAGACTTCTGTGCTGGGGTCCAGGGTTCAATCCTCGGTCCCGGCACAGATTTATCTAATTGCCAAACCCTTCCTTCACCTCTGTCAAGACGTGTATTAATCACAACTTGTGAATTTGAGGAATGCCAGACCTCCACCGTGGTTCGGATTCTACGTTAAACTGTAGGTTCTCCATTTTATCTCACAATCACCCTAACAACACACATTAGCGTAAGTGCGTATAACCCGAACGGGTGGTAAGACTTGGTGATGTTAATAATAATAATAATAATAATAATAATAATAATAATAATAATAATAATAAATACCTGCTCAGGCCATACGCACTGAACAAAACTGATCAACAATTTAATTACAGTCCAATATGTAAACTATAGGCCTACTTTAAGAGCCTTATCTGACAGCTGGAAAAGTTAATAGATTTACTTTAATACGTTCATACGTACTGCAACTGTCACTTTTGAAATATATTATTAAAAGGCTTACATATAAAATAGCAGTAATAATATAGTAAAATGATTTCCATGTTGACAGCAGATAAAAAAAATTTGTATTTTCTAAAAGGCTCTTCTTATGGAAATTGGACTGTATATAGGATGCACGTACTGATAGAATTAAAGAATATTGTATTTGTATTTATTATACTGGTAGGTTTACTCTATTTCTAACCCGAATCAGTGGTCGCCTGATAGGCTCTATAACACGCCACCCCTGTGTTAGACTGGGTTGCCGGTATGATGTACTGAGGGTGTTTTTCCTAGATTCTTTCTCACTCTACATCCCCGCAAATGCAGGTATATTTACTACACTATTTTGCCTTTCTTGTTCATACTCCCTTTAGTGTAAATATGCGGACAGCCTGAATGGTTAGTAAGACGTAGTGCAAAAAATAAAATAATTCTAGCTGTATGAACATAATACTCTAGCTGGATTGTATATATAGGCCTGTATACGTATAAAATGAAGCAGCAACAGGTTCCTTAAATAACATTCAAATAAAGAATTCTCAGATATCAATGTATCGATTCTCGATTGAAGCGAATGGCTCCTGTAACGTCTTTCAATGCATCTGGAAGGAAACAGGACCTTTTTTTTACAAAGTGTTATTTAAGGGGATGAGTGCCACATTGTTATGCGCATTCCAATTTATTGCGATGATTCTTTTGAGTCACTGGAATAATATTTACCTCCCCACAAACACAGAATGTTTTATATTAGTCTCTTTTTACTGGAGTTAAAGTTGGTACTACTTACTTATACTATGGCATTAGGAACTCGAAAGCTCAACGCCACATTTAGAGAAGTGCCCTACTAATTGAGCTAGTTATATCCAGTCCACCTCACTACACCCTATATCTTTCAGATCAATTCAAATATCCTCCTATCTACGTCTAGGTCTTCCCAACGGTCTCTTCCCACTGTGTGTGACAGACAATATTCTGAACAGTGAACACGGTTCTAGAATATCCCATTCACGTTCCAGTCCTTTCTACAGTAATCTTTGAGATTTTACTATCCTAACAATGTCTTGTGGTGAGTACATAGTATGTAACTCATCATTATATTATAACTTCAACTCCCCAGTATTCACTTTCATAGAAATTCAACACACCAAATGGTGAAAAGTGTCCCTGGATACAAGCTGAACCAGGATGGTTCGGTATCGGCCCGCAAAGACGGGCAGCTTTCCCGTGTCCAGGTTGTAATTTTTCACCCAATTAAATTACTCTTGAATGTTTGACATGGGGTAGGGTCACGTTTTTTTTTTGGCCGAGGCAAATAAGGCTGGACTAGACTGTACTAGAAAACTGTTCCCTCGCCCTCATTATCAATGAGACCAACCACATCCAGAGAGAATGTAATGTTTGAAAGTATGCTCAATGGTTTTTAAAAGTTATTTGTGATGCTAAGCGGGGGGAAAGGAAACGTAATAGTCCTGTCAAGCCTTGTTTGACCTGGAAGCAAACCCACGAACCATCTCTGGTTTTCTTCTATTCTTCTAAATCGTACCCCCTCCACTTTCAATAGTGCATCAATCGAACAATAGCTTTGATCTCTGATAACTTAGTTTGATTTGATAGTAACAGAAAAGGTGACCTGGCGGTCTAGGGGTAAGGTGGCAGACTTCTATGCTGGCGGCCGGGGTTCAATCCTCGGTCCCGGCACAGATTTATCTGATTACCAAACCCTTCCCTCACCTCTGACAATACATTTTGTGAATGTGCGGAATGCCAGGCCTCCACCCTGGTTCGGATTCCACGTTAAACTGTAGGTCCTCCATTTCATCTCACTATCACCCTACCATTACACATTAGCGTAAGTGCGTATAACCCGAACGGGTAGTAAGACGCGGTGCTAATAATAATAATAATAGTAACAGGAAGTTCTTGGTTCAAATGCCATCCTGGTGTACTGTGGTGTTTTTTCCCCAAATAGTTTCTCATTCTTTCTCTATTTAGATCTACCGTATATGTGGATACATTCCTTTAATATTGTCAATAAGTGATTCAGAAATAAAACTTGGCGATTGAATACATGAAAGAAGATCTAGTATAATTTTGAACTGCCTGACAATTTTCTTCTTAAAAACAAAATTAATGATTAGACTATAATATAACATCGGTTACCAAATTATTAAATGAGAATTTCTAGTTTTTTCTGCTGCGCACGCTTATAGCTACAAACCAATTTTGATCAAATTTGATACGAAATTTCGGCTAACAAGTAGAAGGTTTCAAAGCTTTCCCTTAAAATCAAGCCCTCATATCTGATTTTCATAAGCACAATCAATCATGTTTTAAAATTTGTCTTGTATTTTCAAATATAAATTTTGGAATATCCAATCAGCTCTAAAGCTGGCCCTGGTCGAAACAAAGGAAAAAACCTTTTAAAGTTATCTAACTTAATAATGTCAAAATTGGAGAAAATTTGACCGTGCATGTAGGAAAAAAATCTCATTATTCTACCGGTAAGCTTAATGTCAAACTTACTTTACAATGTTCAAGACGAGAAAACTTAAGTTATGAAGTTTATGAACAACATTTAAACTCGTGACTTTTTCATGTCTTTGATGACCTCTAGAAAATCTTTCAAAAGATTAATAATTAAATCAGTGATATATTTTGGAGTAAAATATGATCTAATAAATTAATGAAACCAAAAATAAACGTCAACAAACGTCACGGATTTGTTTTTTAAAAGTCATTTTCCACTTAGCAAAATCTTTAAACTCACTCAAAATAAGATAGTGTTTCAATCTAGTGAGGGAAGCCTGTTACCCAACAAGCCTACTTAGACACTAGCTCTACCTAGTGTGGTGCGCGCTAAACAACACTAAAGTTGGTTGATTGGCGGGTGTGAGGGAGTATGGGCGGTTAAAACTAAACCAAATAGGGCNTTTGGAAGAGAAGGGAGGGAATGTTTTCATGGTTCAGTGATGCTAAAGGTGCGCAAACAGAGATGCGCAGTAACCAAATTCTGGCATCGCACCCAGAGTCTAAACAAAATGAGTGGAAACATTCTAGGATACCAAGGGAAGAGGGGGGAATGATAATTAGGTTTGGGATGCTTTCATGAGAAAAATTAAATTAAAACGATGTTTAGCAGATTTTCATGGCAATCAACGGCAACCAATTAGACTGCACGAACATACGTAATCATCCCTGCAGACAAAAATAAAAAAACCCAACAAAACCTACTACATGTGTGAAGATGTGTAACCTCAGTGTGAGTTATATGATTTTAATTATGTTTTATGCGTGAAATAATTAAAGGTTTAATTTGTCCTTCGTAATCCAAATTAATTCAATGCACACAGCTACTATTTTAGATTTAGATTTTGGGTTCACGAGACATAGCTTTTTGTCGGATAAGTTGTTGCCGATCGATTCGAGTTTTGCCAATGCTTCTTTTTTTTTTTTTAGTAAAATAATTATTAAGAGGGTCTACCCAACAAACATCGTGATTTCCTGTTTTCGATTCAGAAAAGATTTTTAGGTAACGAACCAGAGGCTGTTTGGGATTTTTTAGAAATTCAATCTCGAAGGGGACGAAACGGGGAAATGGTGGTTTTTAAGTATTTTCCAAACAGCTTGAACTAGAAACATCAATCTTGGCAGGGAAGGTCTTTTTATGTAACAGACCAGATATTTTTAGGGATTTTTCGGAATTCACCCCTTAGAGGGTGAAGCTTGGAGGGCGTAGTTTTTCCGTATCTTCCAAACCACTTCACCTGTAAAACTGAAACTTAGTAAGGAGGTTATTTTTAGATAATGGTCCAGAAGATTTTGGGGATCTTTCAAAATTTCAACGCCTAAGGGGATGAAAGGGAAAGGGGATAATTTAGCCAAATCTTCTAAGCCACTTGAGCTTGAAATATGAAACTTATTGGAGAGTTTCTTTTTGGTACCTAAAGGTTCAAAGTATTTTTGGGATGTTCGAAATACAACTCCAAAAGAGGTGAAGCGGGAAGGGGCTGGGTTTTTTTTCGAGTCTTCCAAATCGATTGATCTAGAAATATGAAATCAAAAAGAGAGGCTCTTTTTAGTAATCGGTCAAACATTTTTTATTATTTTTCGAAATTCAACCTCCAAGAAGGTGAAACGCAAAATGGGTTGTTATTGAATAGTTTAAAAATGACCAAAGATAAGAAACCCACGCAAAGTACGGGTTATTGACTAGTTTATTATAAATGCAACGTAGAGTGGTTGCCTTGATCCATAAATGTTCAATAGTTCACAGTATTGGGTGTTAGGGTTGCAGCCAGCTATTGCCGTGGCCTGTGATGACAAGAAGACCGGCGACCATCATCGACATCATACCTTGACGTGGAAGCTCGTGGTTATATTACTTCTGTGCCGATTTACATACTTTTAAGTGGACGTGATCTCTTAATAACCATTAAATAACATTTGAATAACTAATAACATAAAAAGTAATAAGAAAAAAGCTCTGTTCCCGCGCTACCCCCACTACACAACCTTTTTCTCTTTCCTCGAAATCGAATCTTAAGCCACGTACACACCTATGAACGAACACGTTGAATGAACGAACACACGCGTATACGAATGAATGAGTGTGGACGCGACACCAATCACAAACGATCACGAACAAAATCATCGAACATCAGCGAATGCGATCCGCCATCTTGTCGGTACTTCAAAGAAAAAGTGTTGGTTCTTTTTCTACAGTACGCAGCAGGTGTGGACAGTACTTACATTTTCCAACAGTTTTAACTGCGCACTTGCCTCAACATGGAGTGGCCAAACAATATAATAACATTTATGAGCGAAGTAGAAAATCTCCCTGCTCTTTCAGAATCATTCTGATCCCTACTACAAAATAGTATCCAAAAATAATGACGCTTGGTTAATCTTGGGCAACAAATATTACACTACTCCTGAAGAAGTTAAAAGAAATGGCAGTATTTACAAGTAAATATAATACTACTTTCATTAATGGGGCTGATTAAATTACAGTAGAGTCTCGATAACACCATAGTAATAATTTATTTTAATTGAATGTTCTTTTCGTCATCATATCGAAGAGAGAGAATTACAGAAGTTTTTTAATCAGGCATGGGAATCTCAGACAAAGCAGTTTTTCTTTTCGTCGCCACAGTGTTCATTCTTTGAAGAAATGAACTCGTTTTAAGTTGAAATAAATCCACACTGATCAGCCTTAACGCCAATGTCTGGTTGCTCGTTTCTGTTTATTCCCTGTGCGTTCACGCGCATTTATGTTCGTTTGTGCTCAAACTTGTGTGGCTGTGTTTGTTCAGGTTCGCTCGTGAGGTGTGTACGCGGCTTTATATAGGTGACAAATGCTGCAAAGCCCCGCCGTTCCTTTACTGTCAAAGTACTCAAAACAAAATGACCACTGTACAAACTGTTGACAATTTGAAACATCCCATTATGCTTGCTGTCTTCGACAGAAATGGGGTTGAAATGTTACTGTTGAGAATAGTTCAAAATTGAATGAACAGTCCCTGTATAGTCTAAAATACGAATCTAATAGTTCAATCGTTAGTGAACTGCAGTTCATGACCTACACCTATGCAGGTGTATATATTATATATAGGTACTATTAGAAAAATGGTCCTTATTGCCGCTGAGAGGAA
Organism: Timema douglasi; assembly: GCA_901482245.1. NCBI lineage: Eukaryota > Metazoa > Arthropoda > Insecta > Phasmatodea > Timematidae > Timema > Timema douglasi. The sequence continues at coordinate 35,713 of CABEEJ010004090.1, forward strand.
GCATGTCTGAGCAAAGTAAATTTCAAACAATTAACTCGCTTTCAATCCTCACTAGCTTTCCAGTGAAACCTTTTTATTTTCTCATATCAAGATAAAGTATTGTAATCAAGAAAAAGAAAGTTCTTTAGACTAGGGCTAATCATTGCGTTTTATGTGAACATAAACACAAAAAAGGGGATTTTATAATTCAGTCTGTCTCCATGTATGTTTATTTATCCGTCCCTAACCGTAGATCCGAAACGGTTAGATAGATTTTGTTTTAACTTGATATTTAGATTATAATGGGACCTTGGGACCTCTATTTATTTTGACCCTAGCCCTCAAATGATTGATCAGTGATTTGTTTGGATTCAAAATCGTTAAGAAATGACTTTAAAGGTTTTGATTTAAATGCATAGCTAGATTTGTTTGACATAACAAATAGCATTGAATCATAATTTTTCGGGCAAAACGTCGTTGAAGGGTAATTCACATAAGGAATTTTTTTGGAAAATTAAACATATTTTGAAAATGTCTCCTACGATTTTGTTTAAAATGTAAAACTAGGAATTGTGTGGTATTACAAATAACACCAAATACTTGTTTTTTAGGTGAAAAAAATCATTTATGTGTAGCTTACTGATAGCTGAATTTACAAAAACTTGAAATATTATATACAATTTGATAAGCCCGTTTCCGGTAATAGAAATTACGAGGAAATTACTGAACAGATTTTGACAAACGACAACTCATTTTTAAGGTTAGGAGTCCAGGATGTAGGAGAAAATAATAGTTTTCTACGAAAACCAGATTTTCACAGATAATTTTCAATTTTTCATTCTTTGTTTAGTCACTATGGAAACCTTTATTTGCTACATAGCTGTAAATCTCTAAATAAAATATATCTCTTTGGCTAAAAAATAATAACTCAATCTTCATTAATTGTTGAGCTGAACCCATCACAATTTTCTCTCTGGATGAATATTTCTCTTTGTATGCTGGTCATAACACATCTAAATTGAGGTTCCTAAGCTGGGGAAACATTTATTTTGTATTGAAATGCTCTTATCGTTAATTCGCATCTAAATCACTAATTATTCGAAACCTAAAAGGCTAAGTTATTGAGTTTGTGAAAACATTGTCTACGTTTTGTTTGCGCATGATAAAATTATTTTTAAATATGTTTTGGTATGTATTAGAGGCTCAAAAAACGATCAAATTATCTTGAATAATGTTTAAAAAAAATAACAGTTTTAACTATCTAAGTATGGGTTTGTGTGTTCATTTTTTCAAATAATTAGTTTTGATGTTCATTTTATTCAAATAATGGGCTTTGATGTTTATTTTAGCAAATAGAAACACAATACAAATAGCCTTACATAAATTAAGTTATGTTTTCATTCTACCACTTAATTTTTAGGATATAATATCTAAAAGTAATGTTTGGTGTACCCCATATTATATCTTTTCACATTCTAACAAATACAGTAAATTCAGTTATGTTTCCATGTTGATAATTTTTAGGAAATAATATTTCAAAGCACCATAATAGTTGAGTACTACCTGTATCCATAGTTTCACATTCTCTCTCTATCAGAATCTCTTACGATCTCACACACACTCTCACAGTCTCTCCCCTCACACACACTCTCTACAAAACACTCTCTATGATATAATCTTTCCTCATTCTCTCTCTCACACATTGTTTCTCTCTCCTACACACTCTCTACCCTTACATACACTCTTTATCATACAATTTATATCATATTATTATCTTTATTATACTCTCTTTCCTAAGCTCTTTCTAAAACGCTCTCTCTCTCAACCGAACTCTCTTTATCAATCGCTCTCTTATATCTCAAACGTTTATGCTTCCTCTCTCTCAAACGCACTCTTTCTTTAACGCTCGCTCACAAACATTCTCTCTCTCTAAAAATCTCACTCTAAAACGCTTTCTCTCTTTAACGCTCGCTCACAAACGTTCTCTCTATCTAAAACTCTCACTCTAAAATGCTCTCTATCAAACGTTCCCTCTTTCTCTAAAACGCTCTCTCTCAAACTCTCTAACTCAAACTCTCTCTCATCTTAATCTCACTATCTCAAACTCTTCCTCTCTCAATCCCGCTCTTTATATCTCAAACTCATTCTCTCCCAAAACTACTCTCCCTCTCAAACCCACTTTCTCTCTCTCTCTTAAACTATTTTTTTCTAACTCTCTCAGTCTAATTTTCTCTCTCAGTCTAATTTTCTCTCTCAAACTCTTTCTCACACGACCTCACATTTTCTCTCCTTTTCATACAATACCTCTCCCAAAATTGTACACTCTCTTTCTCACACACACTTTATCACGCATTCTCCCAAACATATCATCTCTCTCTAATTTTCTCTCACACAATCTTTTTCCCACACAGACACTTTCTCTCCTCACACACACTCTTTTTGCCCTTCTCCCAGTAGTTCTCTCTTTAACATATACACATACTATCACTATCAATCTCTCACACTCAATCGATCTCTCTCAATTGCTTGTTCTCAGTCTCTTGCATTCACTTTCTCACACTCACACTCCTTTCTCACACTCACACTCTAATTTTCACAATCACCCACACACTTACAATCACAAACTCAAACATTTCCACTCTCATTTTACCTATAACATTTTATAACTCGCTCTATCATATATCTTAATAAATATAATTTGATAAACGCGTTTCCAGTAATAGAGATCACGAGGAAATGGTTGAACATAATTTGACAAACGAACACTTATTTTAAAGATTAGGGAATCAGGATGCCGTTAAAAATAATGGCCTAAAACTAAAACCCAATTTACCTAGCGAGTTTTCCATCTTTTCCTCCTGTGTGGGAAGTGGTTCATCTGTACAATCATTATTTGTTTACATCTCCATGGAAACAATGGTTTGTATAAAGCTATATATTAACCTATTGGTTAATATAATATTTGTCTTTGTTTAACAATAGTATCAGCTCAACTGTGAGAGGTCTGTGCAACAAATATATAGATATCTGGGAGAGGGGTCATTTTAAAGTTCTCCTCACGGTGTGAAGGGGGAAAATATACGTTTTTATTCAAATAACACACCGAAAACTATATATCTAAGTAAAGTTGATAGCCTTTGACGAGTAAATTTTTAACTAAAAAGTGAGTGAGGGCTTATTATAAGGTAAACCTAGGAGAGACGATGCACAATTTAAAAAAAAAATCGTATAGTTAAAACTAATAACATAACAACACAATAAAAAAAACCAACAATGAATAATTCTTTATACTATAATTTCTAAGCAAAAAATATATCATAGCGAGTTTTAATAAAATTTTCCGAAATCACTATTTTTTGCCATCGCTCCTATATAGGTTGGTAAAAGGACGCTGTGTGAGTAGGAGAAATGGCTTTTGAGGAATTAAATGAGGAGGGATTAAGAGATGTATTTAATAATAATAATAATAATATTTAGCACAGCGTATTACTATCAATTCGGGTTATACGCTTTTAAGTACTAATTACGCTAATGGATTAGGAATTGGGAAGGTTGAATTAGTGGAAATGAACCCTCATTTACGTGGAGGGAGAGTGGAAAACCATTTAGGAAAGACCACCCCCAGTTCACCCGATCGAGATTCGAACCTCGATCTCCCCGTCCTCAGCAGTCGAGCTCAACACGACTAGCGCGTTAGCCAACTACACCACCGAGGCGGGTCGTACTTAATAAATCTAAGGATTCATTTTTATCTATTTATTGATTTAAAAAAGTTATTTTATTAATTTTAAAGGAATAAAAATATTTAAAATCTAATTTCGAAATTTTCGCACTTAACTAATGAGATTTCAAATGCAGTACAGATTTAGGTTGCAGTAAATTGTGTGAACTTCCTAATAATAGTAGGTATAAGGAAGAGGAGATACAGTATAAAGTGGGGTATTGGGCTACAGCATGAAGCCTTCTTTAAAATAATTGTTTCAAGGGGAAAGAAGGGAAAATGAATGCGAAACGTTGGGGGGAATGATTCTTTATGAAGTAGTGCCGTTGTGGATGTCTCTATTAAAACTTCATGTAAGTTAAATATTTTTGTTGCCATATCATCAAGCTTGGCGTGGCAACCAAGTGCATGTAGTTTTAATAGGAACAGTACATCTGCATTACCCTACTCTATAAACAATCACTTCCCCTCCTTTTGTTTCATTTAACCTCCTTTCACTTCAAAAATATTTAAAAAGTAATGCCACTTTTTAGAATTTTCCTTCTTTCCCTCTACCCTTCTTTAAGATTTTATTTCTAAATTATTTCAGCCTTTTTCTATTCTTCCCCTCAAAGAACACATCTGTATGTATACGAAACAGGTGTAAATACAAAGTATGCGCGTCGTCTCCCTTACCTATGATGATAATGCCACGGCATCTCTCCTACACACATTAAAGTCTGTTCAGCGTGGGAATTGTTTTCTGAAAGGCCTTTTCCCCAACAGAACTATATTATATAGTAGTATATTGGTAGGAAAAAAGACCTTTCAGAAAGTGATTCCTACCGTGAATGGAGTATAGTCGGCCATCTTTACTAAAACCGTAGGAGAGATGACGAACCTCATCTCTGGTGACAGATATGGCTGAACGCGCCAGAAATCGGTTGTCGCTAACGGCTACCGAACCTACTTGAAGTACAGAAACGCTTCATTCAATATCTTTGAGGAAAGCATGCAAAGTAAAAAGAGTGCAGGAATGGTATCAAAATTCACACACTCATCACGTCAGCATTTGTAGTAAAAACAAAAATATATTTTTATAAATGAGGCAAAATAAAGTGACGGGAATTTACTATCGCGTGCTACCAACGGTCCGTTTTAATCTGAGCTGATAACTAGTACTGCGCTCTTAGCTGAAGAGGCAAGAACTAAGTTGCTGCAACTCTCCTAGGTTAACCTTATCCTTTCCCAATACAAATATTAAAATACATTTTAGTACAATAATCTGCAACCATCGCTGCAACGACCCAATAGTATTATAAAAATTCTAAAAATGGGTTTCTTAGGGTTGTATGACATGAATAAATAACACAGCATGATTGTTTTTGGGATAAAATTTTACTAATGCGAAGTTTACTGATGACTGATTTTTCTAAAACTTGAAATATTTTACAAATGGCTGCAATAATTTGGTTCCAAATGGAAATCTTGGGAGTGTTTGAAATGACAAATAACACACTGTATATTGGTTTTGGGATGAAATCTTGATAATGGGTAATTTTTCTGATGAATTATTTTTCAAAAACTTGAAATATTCTACAAATGGCCCTCCCAATTTGGTTCCAAATATGTATCTTAGGAATGTTTGACCCTAAAAATAGCCCTATATACTTGGTTTTGGTTGGATAGAGAAGAAGAGTTGTTTACTGAAATTAATTTGAAAATGGCTCCAACAATTTAGCTTAAAATGTCTATCTTGGGAGTTTTTATATAAATATGACAAATAGAGCTGTATAATTGTTGGGTTTTGAGGAGAGAGTGGAGTTAGGAATTTGGCTATAGGTAGTTTACTGATTACTTTGTTTTAAATTTGGAAATGCCAGGCCTCCACCGTGGTTCGGATTCCACGTTAAACTGTAGGTCCTCCATTTCATCTCACAATCACCCTACCATTACACATTAGCGTAAGTGTGTATAACCCGAACGGGTAGTAAGACGCGGTGCTAATAATAATAATAATAATAATAATAATAATAATAATAATAATAACAACTTAAATTTGGATGTATGGTTCCCTACTCTCACTCCATCACAAATGTGGATAAATATAACCAAAATAAACCTTCCTTATCTCTACCACAAAAATGTAATTGCATTAGGTCAGCCTGAATGAATAGTAAAACGTGGCTTAGAAAACATTTTCACCGTAGATTCTCCACTTTCTACTGGTACACTTCAGTTAAAATAGTATCCTCATCATGAATTTAGAAATATTTTGACTTATTCTTTTGGGTGTAAGCTGGAACTAAGAAAGATATTCGAGGTGACACATCATATTTTAGTCTTAAACGTGTGTATGCTTCATTCTATCAGCTCAAAACTTTGCTAAGAATTAAAGTTATAAAAACCACACTGAAAAGTGTGAATAGGCCTAATCCAAGAATAATCATTACCGATCAGAACCTATTATCTTTTATGTTCACACTAATGATAGAACAACTTCCTTTTTCTTACCCAGTAAATTATTTTAATTATTAAAGTGCCCTCTGGCCAGATAGCCACCCCTTTACAATTCCAAACTATAAATTACCTCTCATAGACTTGTAATGCTATCTCTACCAAACATCTCCAGACGTAAACATTTTGACACATCGAGTCGCCACCTCCCAAACAATCAAGTAGGACATTATTTATTCATTCTTAATGCCGCTTATGGCACTAACAAGTGAATACAAAAATGAGAAGCGAATACACCCTTCCGAAAACTTCAGATAAATAAAACCGAACAATAAATCATTTGTCCAACGGTCAATTCCCTCCCATTCCTTTTTCCCCACGAGCCATCAGGTTTACAAATTGTAGGGCACAGACGGGCCTTCTACCCACCCCCGCTCTTTTTTTTTATTCCTCCC
>CABEEJ010004090.1:42309-70407 GCA_901482245.1 Timema douglasi
CCCCCCCCCGTGCGAGCTCTTGTAAACAACGAGGTTTGTTTGGCGTCGCACGAGGTCGTCGTCCCAGCGCCCATTGGCCGGTGTACTCAACCGCCTTGGCGCGACGCGTTGCCATGGCGACCGTATTGAGCGCGCGGTGCACTGTGGGGGCAGCGCAAGTGAACGAGCACGCCGCGATGTAGACGCCTCCCACCTCGCTAAGCATCCTCAAGCTCAAAATTTCTTATAAATATTACCTCTTTGATGTTATATTTTTTTAACGAGTTAATCTGTATAGTAGGTAGTAAAGGTATTTAAGATCAAATGCACCAGCACTCATTTGAATCAAATATTGAAAGTGTTCTCACAGATTATTAGTTTATTCATAGATCTTATGATTAGTTAAACAGTTGTCAAAAAGTAATACATCTCGTCCCCCATAGGTCAGTCTCTTCTGGTTTGTCCGTGATCGAGAGGTGAGGATTTCAATCCCGGTTGGGTTTAGCAAGGCTTTTTCCTAAATGTTTTCCCACGCTCCCTCTATACAAATGCAGGAACACTTCTTTAAACTTTGCCTTCTTCAAACCTACCCCATCAGTGTAAATATGTGGAATCATGGATTAGTGTGTGATGCGGTGCAAACAATATTCCCTAATAGTTAAGTCGCTAAATCATTAGCATAGTAAATCAGGGGGTGAAAATTATAATTATTGTAGCATACATTTCATTTTTTTTATATCTGAAAGAAATGTTTAATCGAAGGCCTCGGTCTACCCAGCGAAGTGAACTGCAAGTGTATATAATTGATTCCCATGAGTGATCTATGATTTAGTTGTTTTTTTCTAGTTGGCTGTCAGGTTGCGGTGATTCAAAGCGTCTTCCTGACGCTGATTGAAACAACCCCTGAGGGTGGTGGGGATGTATTTGTAAGTAATACTCAAGCCACCCATCACGAGGTAATGGGGAGCGGACTGGAAGGATGGGGGTGCAAGGGTAAATCCACTAATAGCCCTTTATCCTCCCCAACAAGCTGATATAAGGTGACACCACACCACAACCCCACCCTCGATGTCTGTGCGTGTCGATTTATCGGCTGATGGGCCCCTGGCGACCGTCAATTTGGCCAATCGAGCGCCGGGAGATGGTCGCATTAGCGTCACTTCTTATTGCTACATGGTGCACTTAGTGCTTGTTGAGGGGAAAGATGGAGGGGCTGGGGTAGTGTGCGTTAGACCCGCACATTAACTTGCTCTGATGTTACTACAGCGGGGGGCGAGTGGGGTGAACCACTGTCCTGTTGCCCTCATACATAAAGGCGGTGTTCGAACTAGAACGACTGCGTAAAACTGTTTCTCTAAGTTTATAACACGCATTTGCTGATTATTTAAAAATGAAAATGTTTATATTTTCTTGGTCATAGTCGTGATTGCTTTTTGAAGTGAGCAATAGATATACACGGCCATTAAGGTTGTTTGAGCCAGTCTATAGAGTCTATTATTTTCAAATTCATTAAACGAAATACCAAACCCTTCCTTCACCTCTGGCAAGACGTGTATTAATCACAACTTGTGAATGTGGGGAATGCCAGGCCTCCACCGTGGTTCGTATTCTACGTTAAACTATAGGTCCTCACAATCACCCTACCATTACACATTAGCGTAAGTGCGTACAACCCGAACGGGTAGTAAGACACGGTGCTAATAATAATAATAATAATAATAAAACGAAATAAGATAGCAAGAGATCTTACTCGTTAATTTAAGGTTTCATAGACACTTTTGTAATAATGAATTTATAAGATATGTTTAATTTACTCTAAGATTGTTTAAGTATCCCGACAGCATATTAAAATCTTATAAGTTAGACCTAAAACATAATAGAATGAAATACCAAATATTATTAATTATTATTATTTGTTAAGAAATCATAGTTCTAAAAATATAGTATTTTACGAAAATAAGGTGATACGAAGTTTATGGCCGCTCGTATACCCTTTTGAAATTAGAAGCACATAATTTTATTGCACATGTATTTCCAGACGTCAAACCTCATCAATATAAAATAAACAATCTAAACTACTAGTAGGAATAAAATGTATCCTCAGTCATATTTAAGTATTTTAAATTTAATTTTGCTTTGTATGGGGTAACATCAACATGTAAATAGACATTAAACAATTTTTAGTAACCATACCATTTTTTATAAAGATGATGCAATTTTTTAATATAGTGGTTTCCTCAAAGATCAACTACTAATAGCCTACAAATACAGTCTTTTTTTTTGCACACCACAATAATGGGTTAGGGATGTAGAGGGTATAATTTAGAGGAAGTGCATACACATTTATAGTGAAGGAGGGGAGGGAATAGTTTAAGAAAAAAATACCTCACTAAACCTGCCAGGTATTAGAGCTCAGAATCTTTTGTCAATGACAAATCATACTAGATGAGCCCGGTGGGTTGTTCGCTTGCCCACTAGTATGGTAGGATGACAATTCATTTGTACAGTAACCCCATGGCTTCTTTGGTGTTGACTGACAGCTCACAGCTGACAGTTGACAGCTCTAAAAAGTTATCAGACCAAATTACTTATCCCTACGCCGAACCAGATGATCTGCAAAAACATGTGTTTAGCAGCTGTCAAAATTTATTTATATACCTAAATTTTGACTGTCAAAAGTCAGCTGTGAGATGTCAGCCAGTACCAAAGAAGCCATGTGGTTACTGTAAGAAGATGACGGTGTATAATAGGACGCAGGTTTCTTGCCAAAATAATTTGTGAGAGTCCTGGACTAAGGAATCCTACCGTTATTATTGAACAGGATATGATTGACCAAAACGGGAATTTAATATCAGGGCTACTGAAAGATCTTAGCTCCAAAGTACATTTACTGGAATTCCATTTTCTAGCTCCTTACCCGCCGTGGGATTAGAAAAGGTCGATATCAACAGCGCATGCGCACAGAAAATGTACTCCTAAACTGGTGCGATCACTGCGATGACGTCCTCGAATTCTGACGCTGGCGGTGTCAACAACTAATGATGAACCTATCCCCCCCTAGTACCCTCTACACCCCATCAAGTTTGTTTTTTCCACCCTGATAAGTAGGGCAGTGACTCGCTCCCACCTCGTCACCCCTTGAGAACAGAATGGGAGTTACTGATAACACATCGTCGTGGATAGAAGCGCACATTGAGCTGTGCGCATGCACGGGCACTGAATAAGAAACGAAGTGGGTGCGCCTGCGTATACCTGTCAATCCCATTTTAAAGCATAAAGCCTTGTCCTCAGAATCCAAGAGCTTCATATCTCTTTAAAGCTGTGTAGTTTTTAATTTTGTACACACACTCCGTATTATTAATCACGTGATATATCGTGTCACCCAATAATAAACTATACTACTCAATTCAATCTAGATAATTGAAATAAAATAATTTAGGCTACATTTTATAAACACAATAAACATTTTCATTATTTATTTTTTTGAGTAGTGTAAGTTATGATTACGATAGTGTTTATATTTTAACGTTTTATATGAGTTGTTATTTAAGATGGATAGACAAAAACACGATACGCTTAGTAAAGGACAACCGTTTAATTTGCTATTATTGTTACGTTCATTTGGATTCACATATCGGTGCTGATTTAAACTACCAGTGATAGGTTATCCATAGCCATCCCTAACGACAGTCTTTTGGAGAGTTGAAGTTGATTCAACTTTTATGGAGTGCTAAGGACTATGGATTTTACGGATCCATAGTATATAGACGAGGTTTAACATAACCTTGACTAAGCTAACCTAAACTTAAACACGCAAACGTTAAGGATATGTTGTTATTCTGGTGTGTTTCATGATAATAAACGTTGAAATATCCTGTATTATTATTTTTACTAAACAACTAACTATTTAGTATTTTTAAAGATGTTGGGACGCATACAAGGCCTATACTTCATAATCTTAAGGTGGGAGTGTAGGGGACATGAGAAAAGGTAAGGGCTTTTGCAGTTTGCTTAGCAAAACTTTTTTTGGCCAAATCGAATCAAATATTGCTCCTGTAGAAACATAGAGTTTAATTTTCTTCACATAATGATATCAATAATAGATGAATATAGATATATGTAACGAGAATATCGGCATTAGATGACGAACTTTTTAAATGATGTGATAAAGTTGTCATTAAATTCCATTACACGTTTGTCAGATATTCAAGAACTGTCGAGGTCACCATGTGGAGAAAATTATACTCTTATGTTTCTACCGGAGCAAGATTTAATTTATTTTGAAAAAAAATAAAATGTTTGCTATAAAAACGGCCAAGACACAGGGGTTTCTCGCGTTTAATACACTCCCACCTTAATTCCGCAAAATATAAATTTTGGAAGCTGAGAGCTTATGAGCATTTAATTTGACGTATTAGAATAGTTATTATTATTATTATTATTATTAGCACCACGTCTTACTACCCGTCCGGGTTGTACGCACTTACGCTAATGTGTAATGGTAGGGTGATTGTGAGATGAAATGGAGAGACATACAGTTTAACGTGGAATCCGAACCACGGTGGAGGCCTGACATTCTCCACATTCACAAGTTGTGATTAATACACGTCTTGTCAGAGGTGAAGGAAATGTTTGGTAATCAGATAAATCTGTGCCGGGAACCGAGGATTGAACCCCGGATCCCCAGCACAGAGGTCCGACACCTTACCCCTAGACCACCAAGTCACCGGGAGTAAAATAGAAATCAGATAAAGTACATCCACATTTTCTTATAGGAGTGGGAAACCACGTATCCACTGACGCGTAACCATTTTAATGAATTCACTAAGAAACGTGCTGAATTTAAAATAATAGAAGGCCGTGCTCAACGAATTGGGAGCAACTAAATGGGAGTAAACATACCTTCTTAGACATACAATGAGGACTGTATGAATATTAGTTTGCCAGGAGATTTTTCTTACATTGTTTTAATGTGCTATAGTGTTCGAAAATTTTGGGATATAATGTTTTGATACCTTATATAAGCCAATATTTCAAGGTAAGGACCTTTTATAAAACACAAACATATATTTTGCGGCCAAAATCAATAGCATTTCGCAAAAAAAAGAAGTTATTTTATAGGTATTGATAATATCTATCAAAAGTAAGAGCTGCAAATCACATGATATGATGTATAGATGCGTTAGCTACGTTGTCTTCTTGGAGATTTCAAAGCTGTTTTGCAAAGCCGGTTGCGTTTTCTCTTGACACGCCTAAGAACTCTAAACGCTATCACACTAAGCACCAATGTAAGAAATAGAAAGAGAGGGAAGAAAATGAGTAGTGTGAGGCCTCTTGTTTATCTACTAATGATACTTCCCCTCTTCCCCTCACGAGTTTACACAATGACTATACTATTTTCTCCTTGAAAATATCGACTTACTCTTTAAAATGACCCTTTTCTTGTTTCTTATTCTAGATATATGGCCTACATACTACCACGGATTTTTTAAATCTATATTCTGGCAGGATGACTTCTACAGGCATTTTCGTGAGCAAGCCAAATAGCCTACGATCTAGATGATCTATACAAAATACGTTTAAAAAAACAATTAAAACTAATAATTTTTGGCACTGTAAGACTATTTTTAGTGTTATTTTAGAATTTATATTTTTTGTCGGTTCTAGGGGTAAGGTGTCGGACTTCTGTGCTAGGGGTCCGGGGTTCAATCCTCAATCCCGGCACAGATTTATCTGATTAACAAACCCTTCCTTCACCTCTGACAAGACGTATATTATTCACAACTTGTGAATGTGGGGAATGCCAGGCCACCACCGTGGTTTGGATTCCACGTTAAACTGTAGGTCCTCCACTTAATCTCACAATCACCCTACCATTACACATTAGCGTAAGTGCGTATAGCCCGAACGGGTAGTAAGACACTGTGCTAATAGTAATAATAATAGTTTCTGTTTCAACGTTATACTTGTAAAACTTGCTGAAATAAACGTTGATTCGCTAGCATAAGAAATCCTATCTTGACCTTCAATGACGTCATAGCTAGGCAACGTCCTTAGGGTTCGGCCAGACTGACAAGCGCGCGAGCGAGCGAGCGACTGAGATACTCCAACTAGAGATGGGAAAAACAGTGATTTTACGATATCAGTAAATACAGTGACTGTGATTTTAAAATATCGGTGATTTATACCAGTGATTTTTCACGGTTAGTATTTAGCTGCTGTCCGAGTAGGCGCGTACAATCGAGTATCGAGTATGGCGTATGGAGTATTTCTGAGTACTGGGTATTTACTCGAATAATCCCATGACATTCGGTTGTTGGTTGGAACTTGAAAGGAGAACTAATTACTTGGAAGTTTGGCGACTTGCAATGGAATTCGATACTTAAAGACTTAACATAAGCTCTTTCTGTCGGCACTCGGCACTGACATTGACATTATTGACATACAGCTACCTAATCTCCGGGTTTCGTGTTGCCTGACTAATTTACAGTCAATACAAAAGTATGCGTTTTAAGAAGTTTAATACAATTGAAAAATAGAGAAATAAAATATGTTATTTAGTATTTTATAGTGAAATGTTATGTAATTTGTGTTATGTGATTTTTTTTCGTAGCCTACTTTTAAAAAGAATCCGAAATGTGATTTGCTTAGTAAGCTTGCTTTTGAATTTTGCTCTTAACAACAAAGTCATTTTTACGTAGCAATCTTATACTGTTTTTGATAAATGAGCTCTAAGAGATCAAGTGTTTTAAATAGAAATAACACGTAAAACATGCCAGTCAATAAGGTCGATTCTCAATTAGTTGGTAGAAAATAAAAAATAAAAGAATAACAAAGGCCGTGAAGCGAGTATTTATTCGAGTGTCTAGAAAAAGAAGCAATACTAGCTCCGTAGCTCGAGTATTGCGAGTATTGCGAGTATGCGAGTATCTCCGATCACTGATATCTCAATCACCGATACTTTTAAGATCGAGTAACTGGGAGTATCAGTGATCAAATGGTATCGGTGAAAAAATCACTGTCAGTGATATATCACCCATCTCTAACTCCAACACGGCCAAACTGGCGAGCGCGTCATTAGAAGATAACTCTCAATAGCTGTGTCGGAGAGGTAAAGGTTCGAATCTTGGCTCAGTGAACTGTTTTTTTTTTGACAACTGATTGTTGTGTTTTCTACTCTCTCTTCACGCTAATGGTGATGCTTATTTTTAAAGACCTACTTTGATTATAATTCTGAAGTATTTTAACATTTCGTGTTTACATATATACAGTATATTAAGGTTTTTATGCTCTTACCAATTAAATTAGGCCATTAGTAGCAAGTGTGTTAAACCTATCAATATTAATAAAAAAGTCAAATATCATGTCAAAATGAGAAGTTTTCCTAGCAAGCAATGGACCAACATACAATAATATTGTCTAGCGCCTGTAAACTAGACTGTTCCGGCTTGAGCGCGCACGCTTAAAAAGTAGATTTTACAGGTCCCTGTTCACAGGAAGAGATTCCATACACCTGGGAAGAGAATCTAAAAATATCTCTCCTGCCAAAAAAAGAGGGGGTTGAGGGAGGGTCCACCTTCTCCTAGATTGTCAGGTGTGAGCCCCTGTGTGTCGTTGGGAGAATACATCCCCAATGTTTGCGGTGTAGATGATACTCCGGTTGGCATGGAAACAACAACTGTGAAACACCACCGGGCCGGGGGTGTGCGGGTTCGGCACACACATTGATTGCGAGCAGCCCGCACCGCGCATGACACACTGGTATAGGAAGGGGGGAAGGGACTAGCAAGACCAGCGCGCATAGAAATGTTGCCGGGGATAGCAGAGGGTGGAATAATGTGGTTGAGGTGGAGGAGGGTGGGTAAAATACTCGCATATCTGAGTACACCAATGAGGGTGGGATGGAAGGTGGACCGGGTTCTGAGGGCGGAGGGGAGGGGGGGTTACAAACGCTAGGTAGGTTCTTGTTGTATGCGACGCGTTCGCCCAGTTTTACAAAACAGGGAAGAGTATGCACCATAAATGACAATTAATTAAACAGGCCAAATATAATTAAAATATATAGCCTTGAGCAAAGTTTAAACTTCTACGATACCCAAACTATTAAAATAGTAGCTAATTTTTAAACGACTTTATTCTTTACTTTTATATGTGAAACATTTAGTGTCCGAGTGATACCCTAGGGCAGCGTTTCCCAAACTGTGGCTCGCGAACCCTCAGGGGGTTCCCGAAATCTTCTAAGGGGTTCGCCAAAATATTTCTGTAATGGCGGAATTTTGCAGCACTTTGTGAGGAAATGGGAAAAATTTACAACTTTTTATTTTCTCATACTGAAATCAGGTAGTTAGCTCGAGGTAACTGGAAGAGACAGCAGTTTTTTAACTTTCCACATTAGGCGTGAGTGAAAAAGAACAGCTCCTTGAAATTTTCACTGAGTTTGAAATAAAGGAAAACTACAAATCTTTGTCATTAATTTGTTTCTGGTTAAGTTTAAAGGTGAAGTTCCAAGTGTTAGCGAATAAAGCTATTGCAGCTCTGTTACCATTTTCTTCCACGTATTTGAGCAAGAAATATTTTTCTTTATATGCCTATTTAAAAAAAATATATACAAAAACACCCTCAATGCTGAAAGAGACTAAAGACTTTAGTTATCATCAATAGTTCCCGACTTTAAAGCTCTGTACCATCCAAAGCAAGCGCATAGGCACAGGAAGAGGTTAGCAGTTGTTAAAACTTGTAAACCACTTTGAAACTTAAATTGGCATTGAATTTGGTGATTTTCAGTTATTTAAAAGAAGCGATTTCCAATACCACTTTAAAAAATATGTGAAATGTGAAACAATTTTGACAGCAAAGATAATAAAACGTTGTTACATTATTTTGCTTATTTTGTTTAAGTTTTAATTTTTTAAATAATTTATAATATTATTTGAACTTGTACTTAAGTGGTTTCAATATTATTCCATTATATTTGGTTGGGTATCTCAAAGTACCTACTGGAGCTATAGTAGATTAATTTAAAGGTATTAAACATTTTTATTTTAACTAATAACTACATTTCGTAAAAAATTGGTATAAATTAAGTGCATGGCTTTAGATACCAGGAGGTTCGTGCAATTCAGATGTTTGTGAAAGGAGTTCGTGAGTCGAGTTGGGAACCACTGCCCTAGGGCATCTAGAGTATCGAGGTACATTATTATGTTACATGAGCAAATAAAACTACACATATTCTACCTGACCTACTTATGAACATCCTCATGATTTTAATCTCTTAAAATAGGGCACTAAGAGAAGTTACGCTTCTTGAAAATATAAATGTAAAGAAGAAATAATACGTATAAGGCCCACATCAGTAGGTAGGCAGAACTGGTCTACCTGTGATGGTGTATTGGAAATCAAATCCCCGATGAGTGTTCTGCGACGAGTTTTTCATAAACTATTTCCAAATTTCTCTTCACGCACGTCCGTATTGTACCTTTCTAGCAATCTAGCACATTTGTTTGTGCGATTATGCGGTTGGACCGGAGGGGTAGTAATACATGGAGTCCAAGAAAAAATATATGGGCGTCTTTGAATCAGTTTATTGCGTGTCTGCCTACTTATCTGATCGTCTTAAGCTGGACCTATGACATGGTCGAAAAATGTATTATTGGTAGAATTGAATGTTTTTCTTTTCACAGTACGAGCAAATAAACAGGTGTTAAGTCAGTCAGTTTATAATTCTTGATCTGATATAATCATCTGACCAAGGCCATAGCCAGCCAATAATTTCAGGGGAGGTTTGGTGGGCACCTCCCCCAATTTCCAGAAGCTAGAAAAAAATTCTAAATAATAAAGAGTTCTAGAAGCTATCTGAAGTGTTTTTTATGGCAACATAATCCCCTAGCTGCCTAAGGCTAGTGAAATTTACAAATATTAAGCACCTCTAGAAGCTCTCTAAAGTGCTTTTTATGGAAACAAAGTGGCCTAAATTGTATTAGTATCTTAATTTGGATAGTATTTGAGCAATAAATAAAGCCATATATATTTTGTTCATAAAATTTCAGGTGGGGTTTAAANCGGCCTTGCAGCTTACCCACATTTCTAATAATTTTCAATAACCCAAGTAAAACGGGAGTGACTAAGTGGGTCATTGGAACTAAAGTTTTATAACATCAAACATGTTATAAATATGAGTCCAAACGATCATTCAATTTCTGTTTTTAATCTCAGTGATGTATTATTTTTGTCCCCGCCTCTTAGTGAACAAAAGTCAGGAACCTCGGCACCCTCAGAGACTTGGGAGACAAATGATGGTATAAATTCAGTCCCCGTGGGTTTTATGTCCACAAGATAGTCATTTCCCCCACTACGCCTCTAGCAACAAGGGTCAGCCGGACACAAATCTAAGGGTTGAATACACGGTGAACAACTTCCCCTAGCCCTCTCGTTAGAGATATTTATCTGTCTGGACCACAGGATCTCAGGATATGGGAACAGGAAATGTTAATACTTCCTCCGTGCAGGTCTACTGGGTGGTTGTTCTGTGAGCTTCCTTCTTGGATGGGTGGTCTAGATGAGACAAAAAACACGTTCTGTGAGCTCCTTTTTTTGTTGAGTGGTCTAGATGAGACAGACAACACTTGCTGTGAGCTCCCTTTTTGTTGGGTGGTCTAGATGAGACAGAAAACACTTGCTGTGAGCTCATATTTTTGTTGGGTGGTCTAGATGAGACAGACAACACTTGCTGTGAGCTCCCTTTTTGTTGGGTGGTCTAGATGAGACAGAAAACACTTGCTGTGAGCTCCTTTTTTGTTGGGTGGTCTAGATGAGACAGAAAACACGTTCTGTGAGCTCCTTTTTTTGTTGGGTGGTCTAGATGAGACAGACAACACTTGTTGTGAGCTCCCTTTATGTTGGGTGGTCTAGATGAGACAGAAAACACGTTCTGTGAGCTCCCTTTTTGTTGGGTGGTCTAGATGAGACAGAAAACACTTGCTGTGAGCTCATATTTTTGTTGGGTGGTCTAGATGAGACAGACAACACTTGCTGTGAGCTCCCTTTTTGTTGGGTGGTCTAGATGAGACAGAAAACACTTGCTGTGAGCTCCTTTTTTGTTGGGTGGTCTAGATGAGACAGAAAACACGTTCTGTGAGCTCCTTTTTTTGTTGGGTGGTCTAGATGAGACAGACAACACTTGTTGTGAGCTCCCTTTATGTTGGGTGGTCTAGATGAGACAGAAAACACGTTCTGTGAGCTCCCTTTTTGTTGGGTGGTCTAGATGAGACAGAAAACACTTGCTGTGAGCTCATATTTTTGTTGGGTGGTCTAGATGAGACAGACAACACTTGCTGTGAGCTCCCTTTTTGTTGGGTGGTCTAGATGAGACAGACAACACTTGCTGTGAGCTCCCTTTTTGTTGGGTGGTCTAGATGAGACAGAAAACACTTACTGTGAACTCTTTTATTGAATGGTCTAGATGAAACATTCAACGCTTTCTGTGAGCTTCGTTATTGTCTTGGTGGTCTAGATGAGACAATATAAACTTGCAGGACTTATTTTTTAAATTTTAATATAGCTTCAATCTTCTACGTTGTTTTACAAACAGGATTAGGTGAGTGAGAAGCCGTTCTGAATCTATAATCAACCCCAAATCAAGACACATTTCTCATAATGGGCTTTTAAATTATCTTTCCATATCGTTATAAGTGATTTTGTCTAGGATCTAAGTAAGCTATTTTTTAAATTCCCCTTACTCAACGTGCTATCTTATGTTTAGTAGATTTTAGATCCTGTATTTTTCCATACACTTGAACAAATTGAGGCTATAAGCGCATAATACCTCTTGATTTTATTGGAGTTAAGGAATACATTTCAGGAATAGAGTTCCAACTTGATATATTTGACTGCATTTCTAGCTATAACCACTCTTATACCTGTAAAGATTGCCTCTTAACGTAATTGGTCACATACGAATATATTTGATAAGGCAAATGGCCTTTACTAGCTTAAGACCTAATACTTTTTAACATAAGTAAATAATTATAGATAATTACATTAATTAATAGATGCAATTTTTATATTGTTTTTATTTCGTTTTGTCTACCATTACAAAACATTAAGAAAATACATTTAATAATTTATTGTAGGCGTTTGATACCTGAGACCCACAGTGAAAACAAAAGTTCTTGCCAAATGAATATTAAAAATTAAACTACTGTACGTCTTCTAGAGTAGTTATAATTTGACTACCTATTGATAAATTATTCCTTCTTCTACTAAAACATGTCCAAAAACTCGAAGCAATGTCACCCGATCTTCAAGAAATGGTTGTATAATGTGTCGAAACGTTAATGAAAAAAAAAAACATTGCTGTGCTACAATGGGCGAAACACTACTTATTCAAAGTTTGCTACATCTTTAATCTCTTGACAGTGAAACTACTTTTTCATGAACATATTGTACTTGTGAAAAACAAAAATTAGTAAATATATGTCATGAAAAGTTACCTAAATAAAAATAAATGAAAAAAATATTCTAAGCTGTCACTAAAAAAAACATTCAAACGTATATGGAAGGTTAAATTTGGTGCGGGGTGTGGGTGATAGACAGCCCTTGAACTCAACCCTTACACAAATAAAACTACATTAAACTTGTCCCCAATTTTCAACAAAAGCTGTGTCGAGAAACGGAACTCAACACGAACGACTGGGTGACACGATGGTATTTTAGCTAAGTAGGAGTTGGCACGCCTGGCAGCTAATGTAGGAATCTTGTCCCGTATTTGAAAAAAAAAAACTTTTTTATTTTATTTTATTTTATTTCATTCTTCTTCTCTTGTAAAGCAATGAAGAATGGGGAGCACTTATACAGAGAAGCTCATCGGCTCCCCGATTTAAAAGCCATGAAGACGCTCGCCTGCTAAACCTCCCTCCCCTTTTCCCCTCCCTCACCCACCCTCATCGCCAACCCGAGCGTAAGGAAAAATAAATTGAGTGCCATTAGTGATTGTCAAAGAACAGCTAGTTTTATTTTCGAAGGGAAGGGGGTAAATAAATGTCTACAGTAGGGAAACAAAAATAACATTTTAACTTTCAAGTGGGGGGGAAGAGGGGTAGCTTATAGGACCGAAAGGGAGTAGCACGGAGTAAAAGGGTGGGTGCGTGGCTTACTAAAGCAGAAGGACGCTTAAATTGATCCTAGTTATTTTTTTAAAATTGGCTCCCACATATTTAACTCAATATCAACATTCGATCATATAACATTATCATATAAAGCCTCATTGTTAGTAGTTTTATAATATACTTGGATATTCACTTACCCAACAAAGGATGTGTGCATTTTTAAACGTAGTAAAAGGTATTTTTTGTAGATTTAATTATTTAATGTAATGATTAACAATACACGAAGGCTAGAGTGTTTTTATTCCTATTTATCTGGTTTCTAAAATGTCCCATTGTATAAAGGCTTATCTTCAGATCATTCACCATTAGAGTCTTACTTGAACATTATATTATTTTCAAGTTTAAAGGGAAAATACTAAACCGCATCAGTAGCACATGTTCTAGTGAGGATGTCTCGCATTAAATTAGATATCTGCTGACTGGAAGATTGGGGTACGAATTACAGCTCAGTGCATTGAGGAAGATTGTTCCTGGATGGTTTTATACTTTTCCTCTACGTAAATGTGGATACATTTCCTCTTAGTACTACCCGTATTCCCTTTCCCATTGATGTAAAAACTCAAATATACTGGTCAAGTGGTGAGACGCCATGCACAGGGCTTATATGTAGGCCTACACTTAAATTTTACTGTGTTGACTCTTTTAGGATATACCGAAAATAGCACAATCCACAATAACAATGTAACTTATTTTATGACCCGCTTCAGTGGCCACATGGTATGGGGCATCACTCTTGCAGTGTATTAGGCTGCCGAAGACGGGGAGATCATGATTAGAATCACTGTCTGCTGTAAGCTAATTAGATGTTTTCCTCTAAATGTTTTCCGCTCTTTCTCCACGAAAATTTAGGTACACTTCTTCAAAATGCAACCTTACTTATCCACAATTCACTAGAGTAATTATTACATATTATGTAGCCAACAATAACTTGTATTAAGACTAGGCGCTAAAAAAACAGCTCAAAATAACATGTCTTACAGATATTTAAATTGACACCATGTAACAAAATTTGCAGCTACAAAACCACCCCTTGGAGTATAGACATAGCATATAGATCTGTTATTCAAAGATCAAGAAATACACCCACAGGTCTCCTCGGGAGTTCACAAATGCGATGTGCCATGACAGAGTGATCCTGTCGTCTTTATATAACTAGTTGCTTTGCTAGTTGGGGGCTCCGCACCTAAGACCCCATTGAGCTTTCTTTGCAAATGGATGTAGACAATTCCAGAGCAGTTTTTTGATAGGTCTTACCGTTTAGCCACAAGAGACCTTCCAAAGAAAGGTCCGCACCGACTTTAAAGTTGCTCCGCAATTTTGAATTTTTTCGGGGGTTAAAGATTATTTTTTAAACTTTTTTTGAATATTCCCGTCGGTTACAGGCTAGAAGCTATAAGTTTGACAAATTTAAAGTTTCTAGCTCAGTGGGTAAATATTAATGTCAGCGAGTGAGTGAGTCAGCCATGTGGCTTTATAGTAGTATAATACCTATTTGGGTTGGATATAAAATGAATATGCCATTTAGTTCCACATGATCATGAGTGTCTGAAGTCAGTACACAAATTACAAACCAAGCCCACCACAAAAAATACCTAATACTATAGAATAAACACTCGACCATAGCTGTATAGGTTTTAATTTATGGCTAACAAAGAACACCGATGAGCCTAAATAGGTAACTAACTGGTTTTAAAAACTTCTGACCTACTCTCTAATCCCTAAGCATATGCTGAGAGAATACGCTAACCTGCTCATCCTTTTCAACTTGAAACATTTCTACGACGATCATATTGACGCAGATATGACCTTCCAAAAGTTTAAGGAAATGTGTAATTTATATTGGAAACACAAATACGATTTTATAGTCTTGAGTAAAGATCCAAAATCGATAAGGGATATTACTACTGCAGGTTCGATACCTTCATCTTACCCAATTAATATGTATATAGACTCAATTAATGGGGGGACACATCATGTCCTCCATATTGAAATTTGGACATGGTATCTACACGTATAAATCAGGCAGTTAGGATGCGGGAGATAATCTAACTCTAAGTCCCATAGGATATTACGATGCAGATTTGAGGAGGAGCTTCAACATCGGAGCTCCCATAGCATCAGAAGATGCTTGTGAAAAACATTATGTCAATAGGATGGGTGCAAATCATAATAATGAACGGATACAAACTTCCAATACTACTAGAAATCTTTTTAAATAAACAGATAGACGCTTTGATTGAAAATTTGAATAAGGATCGCACTATGTATACCAGGCTTGAAAGGAGTAGCAATAAACTGATGAAGGAGGGGAAACTATCCTGACAGCGGGAGAACATATGAACAAGACGAAAACAAGATTCTTAAAGTCCTACACTTCTCAAGTTGGAGTTGCTATACAGCTGGATGTTGAAGCTGATCCGTACGACATGATTTACGAGAGGTATCATGAAATCAAAATTGACGGGGGATGGTCGGTATAGTGATGGAGAAGGCTTAAACTTGTGAAACATTACTTTGTCCATATTACTTTTGGATGCAGAGTATAAAGACTTTAATAGACCAAATGTACATTTACTTAGATTCAAAAACTCTCAGGAAGAAGACAAGATATTTCTATCTGGTTTTAACTAAAGAATCTGGTTATAAGCTCAATAGAGCCAGGGTCGTTTCCACTATGTTTACGAACTTGAAAAACATTAGCTGTTTAATGAATCTCAAACCTATCACCTTTTGAGGTGTTAGAGAGTGATTACATATCTTCCACGTTAGATAAATTCTCAACTTCATCACCAACGTTATACGTAGACTTAGGTCTTCTCTATGTTTAGATATAATACTGGGTTCATTAATCGTAAGAAAAATTCGTATTATACATCATGTCGACGAAAGTTGCAGAAAATATCATCAAAGGGAGTAAGTTCATTAAACAATAGTATAAGCAGTTACGAGATACAGGACACGAGTCTAATATCGTGGCGACATTCAGAGAACTGCTAAAGAAGATGGTGAAGATGAATGAGAAGAGAAGGACGAGGAGGAAGAAGTATTACCCAATGGATTGCATAGCAAATATTTATTACATAGTTATCTTCATACACCACAAGCACGCTCTGATAAAACTTATGGTGTACGTTAGAATGGAAACGTGACCAAGATAGGGGATACACATGTTCTGTTTGATAAGAGTGACTGAACTGTAACTCTCACTAATATAGTAACTACTTACACACAGGGACTTTTGGAATTACTATTCAGAAAAGAGCCTATGAATTTTACCGAAGAGGATATGAAAGCCTACAAATCTATGCTAGAGGAAACAAACACACATAAAGTCAGGAACGAAACTTACAGCCGTTTCGAGTATCGAACAGGATAAAAATAAATTCTTATCATAAAACCTATGTTCCAAGATAAGCTTGAGGGGAGAGGTTTATATAAAATGGAGAGAGGAATTGGTATATATTATAACTATTGAGATGACACGAGCAAATTGGTCAATCAATTCAGCCCTAGGCAACGAGATTGTTTCCAAATCGAAGAACTTACTATCTAATCACGTCTCTCAAGAAGGATATTTCACGTGAACTGCATCGTCTTTCAAGACGTTGTTTTTCCAGAAGACATGTTAGCATACGAGGATCTAAACGAGCTAGTACAGGCTGATCTGGGTGAGATGATAACTAACTCTAGATCGAGTTAAGGAGATAAGTACCTTCATATGGAAATTGACGTGTATTCCAAACAGAATTGGACTGTAACCATCAAGGTTAAGACGGGGAAGAATGATACTGCAGCTATGGCAGATGACCTTAGGCAGGTGACTGCAAACAGTTTATCCCCTTACGCTGGATGTTCAAGATATATAAGGCAGCCGAGAAGAATTTTAGGACCTTTCTACTAGAAGATATGAGAGGTAAACCTATCACTAGAGAATTCTATAAACAAGTAGCTTGAGAAGACATCACATCCAGACGTTTATCTGGTAGAAAAGATTATCAGACGTGTTGGAGATAGGGCTTACGTCAATTGGTTAGGTTTCAACTCATCACACAATTCGTCGATCGATGTGGCCAACATTGACTAGGAAGGGGAGAACAACTTCCTAAATCCCTCCCATTGACCATATAAAGGTGCGTAGGGACGGAGAGTTTCACCGTATTCAAGATGTTTAGAAATTCGGGGTACTGCTTGGAATATTTGTCAGGAATAGATTTTTTTGGC
The DNA here is from genome assembly GCA_901482245.1 of Timema douglasi. NCBI lineage: Eukaryota > Metazoa > Arthropoda > Insecta > Phasmatodea > Timematidae > Timema > Timema douglasi. The sequence goes on from CABEEJ010004090.1 coordinate 59,673, forward strand.
GATGGAATGAAGTATTTCATATAGAAGTACGAGTGGGGGGTACATAAAATCGTGTAGCGGGCTGCTCCACTGACTGATAAATCATTATTCAAATATATGGGAGCCCGGCGAGACTATAGAGAGCTGCAACGGTAGCTGTACCATCGTAAAACTGACAACCCTGAAATCCTGCGCGTGTGGCACGTCGAAGATCCCGGGGAGGACCTTCTGGATGAAAACAATATGTACGAGGCATTGAACAACGTCAATACGTCCGATCGAGTCAAGTGATTGCGGTGCTCGACAAGTACAAGAGTTATAATATGTTTCGTTTTGTTGGGGAGGAGGAAGAAGGTGACTGTGATTATTCTCATAAACCCAACATTGTCAAGCTCGATCTTGTGGGGAGATTTCTCTTATCTGGGACAAACTTTGGGCGTGCGTATAGCGTATACACATAGGTTTAACACTTCCCAACTTATATATCTTATATAGCTAAGAGGGAACGATGACTTTTTAAATTGGTGAAGTATTAACAAACTGAACCAGAGAAAGATTTAGATACGAGATGTGTGTGCGAGCGAGAGAGAGCTAAATACATATTTTATGTGTATATATTAGTCTTAAATTTAGATGTATTTAAAGAAGGTGTATTATTTATTCAACCTCAATTCTAATATATACTAAACGATTTAGAGCAGGAGCTGGATGGAGAATGGAAACAGGTTTATTGTGAGGGGATAGTCTGGATAAAGAATGTAAGAGGGAATGTAGAATATATCTACGCTTAATGTAAGGGGGTATGAAATATGAATGTGAAGGTATGGTCTGACTAGAGAATATAAAAGGGAATAAAAAGTGGAACTATGTTCAATGTAGGAGATTATGAAACTAAAGAAGCAGGAGTGTGGTGAGCACGTGTACTAGACTCACAGGGACCCTACACTGCGCTAGACGAACAAGGGTAGTTATTGGCGTACCCTCATAAGCCTACCTATTAGCGTGAGGAAATCCACGCCCTCTGATTGGTGCCCCCAGACCTATCAAATTATATTAACCTAAGCCAATGCCTAAGACATACCTACTAAACGGCCACGTGTATCAATCAAACAGACCTCAATTAGCTTGACAAGTTTTATATATATCCCACACTTAAATGAAATTTTATATAATTTGTTTCTTAAAACTGAATTGCAGGATTTTTTAAGTCATGTATAATTTAAGGACCGTTATGTGGTATTCCCACCTTTTTTTTTCTAACATTTGCAGAATAGTACAAATCTGATCCGTTGTTGATCTATTTCGTTGAAATCCACACTGATAAAAGCATAGACACAAAATAAAATAAACCGTATAAGCTAATTAATTATACATACTGATACATAGTTATTAATAAATAATAATAATAGTAATAATAATCTACATTAATAAAGAGTAGTAGTGATAATCAATAAGTATTGATTTTATTTAAAAAACAAAAAAACAGTAATCCGAATAAGGCATGTTTAGATATTAGAGGCGTGGTCTCGTACCTTAAATGATGAAAACAAATGTAGGGTGTACGAAAACAATGTGCTTGTGAGGATAGTTGGTACAAGATGTGTTGAGTCTACTGCGAGGTGGAGGAGGTTACATAATTATGGGTTGCATACCCTTTACTTAACACAAGCCATTGTTAGGATTATAAAGTCTCGTAGATTATGGTGAAGAGGACATGTAGTGCGAATGGGAGAACCTATAACCTTATTCAGGGTACTGACTGGCAAACCCAATGGGAAGGCCTGGACGCAGATGGGAGCATAACATTAGAATGTAATTTGGGGTGTATTGAGGTGGACTGAATCGAACTAACTGAAGATTGGGATAGATGGCACACTTTTGTAAGTGCAGCACTTAAGTTTTGAGTGCCTAGTGCCATGGAGTAAGTATGAAAGAGTTAAAACTTGTACTGAGTATATTAATGATAAGGGAGTTCAATAAATAACTCTCTAAGCTTGATTTTTTCTTTGTAATAAAAATGAAATTCTACAAACCTAGAACTGGCTCTATGTGTACAACGTTCTATAGGACTCACCTTGTAAGAATTATTGAGAGAAAATAATTGTTGATTTTCAAAGGTCCGAGAAGGGGCATGATCAAGGGTAGAGTTGCAAGAAATGTTGCTATTAAAAATACTAAAAACAAAAAAAAGCATCACAATAAAATCCAGACACGCGATAAGATAGTTTGGTGCCCTAAAAGGTTTCGAGCTATATCAAAATCATGATAAATCCAGTTAGTAAAGAATTTATCATAGCAAGCAGCAACAATTTTACGTTTAATATTTTCCAATATGATATAGTCAGTTAAGGTATAGCAAGGTATAAAAATTATAAGGTAGAATGTTATTAATGCGGACCTCAATAAAAATATTTAAATTTTATAAAAGTTCCTTCTTACTAAAATCCTACTTTAGGTAAAATTTGCTACTAATGTTGTGAGGAAATCTTATGTTTCACCCATCATCAATGGGTCCCTGGACTAAACAAAATTTCATATGATCTTGTTTGAGGGTGATGGGTAGGGGTAGATTGGGGTTAATACTTTGGCTGGAGGCAACGAGGGTATGTTTTTTCTATGCGTTTCCCCCCACGTTCCCACCAACTAAATTCTTGGAACGTTTACTCTGAATTATACCGTTCTAATTCTTACCTCACTATTATAGTTAAAGTTCGGATAGCATGAATGGGTAGTAGGATGCAGCACAAAAAATATTGTATGTAGAAAGTGCACCACAGCTACCAAAGATCAAATTAGGACGAACTTATAATTCTATCTCTCTACACAAAGCTATGAGGTTAAACCAATCAATTTTTTTTATATAAATCTCTCTCTATTATGTGTTAAAACAAGCTACCCTCAAATCTCTCATTGACTCTTGATAAACCACGAGAAAGAAGGCGGGTATGTCATTCCCCCNNCCCCCCCCCCCGGCCCATAACAAGCCGAGGGTCATGTCACGTGCTTGTGGTTGACAGGGTGCGAGCGCTACCACTTGAGCCTCTGCGGGCCGTGTCACTGACAGCCTTCCCTACCTCCCCTTCTTCGGGTTGACAAGACGTCCTGGTAGCGTCCGGATGACGTGTCGCGACGCACACCCGCACACTTGTGGGGGAGATAGTTTAGTTTATTACTAACACTATATATGTACCTCCTTAGTCTCTATCTATCTCTCTCTCTCTCTCTCTCTATATATATATATATACTAAGGAGGTGCAATAGTTTTAATTGATTAATACAATTTTTATTAACTCACTCCCTCTTTGAGAAACAAAAAACCAAATAGGTAGAGGTCTAATCATTGAAGAGGTAAAAGTTTTCGTTTTAAGACAATTTTAATGATTTTGAACGATATCAGGGGGTCACGCAGACTAAATGTCAGGCTCATTTACTATGGTTTTCCGGTGACGGGGATGTCAGAGCTAGCCTCCTGGCTAGGTGTGTAAGGGAGGATATTTACTAAATAGTTTTCTAGTCTTCCTACAAGCAACTGCCGATACGAATCCTCTAAATTCTATCCTCCTCAGTCCTACCCCTTTAGTGTAATTAAAACGTGTATAGCGCTGATGGTTTATTTGGGACGGAGAGAAATATGAAACAAACATGAATAGTGATTAACTCCTGAGATTCAATGGATTCCCCTCGTAGCTCCTGGAGAAAGTGAGAGGTGGTACACTTTAATTTCCATAGGAAAATTCTCTTAGGAAACAAACATATCTCTGTGGCCAACATTAATAAAAGTTTAGCATACTATTGGTATTTATTTGATAAGGTATGATAATATCTACCATAAGTGTCAGCTGCAAATCACATGAACTGGCCTATAAGCCTCGAATGCTCTTAGTCACGGTGTGGTCAAATCATTATGTGAGAGATCTGTTCCATCATATTTTAATTCAAATACTTTAAATTAGTTAACGCGTCTTTCTAGTGAGATAATAGTACTGAGTAAGATTCCCAATATAGACTAGAAATGTATAATTAGTGAGATTATATTCTGAAAACTGAAAAATGACAACTGGACACGGGAATAGAACCCGGAACCTTTGGCTTAGTACGCCAATGCTATAACCACTGAGCTATCCAGATTAGCGCATTGACGTACTAAGCCAATGGTCCCGGGTTCGATTACCGTGTCCAGGTTTCAATTTCCAGAATTTGATATCTAGATGGAGTAATCCTCACTAAAAGCATAATAACTTTGGCTATTTGACTCTTAGTGAGATTTGTGAATCTTGCACTATTCAGTGATGAACTAGTTGCAGAAGGGCTGATTTTGGTGTATATCCTAGGGTTAGGTCAGTTTGTAATTCATGCGCTGATACAAACAGTTAAGTTAGAAAGTAAATTATAATAATAATTACACTAAAAAATCAGCTTTAAAAATAGTTTAAGAAACAAAAACTCGCAACCTTTAGAATTTCCAAGAAAAAAAAACGTACACGCACAATTTCCAAACTTCACAAAACTACTAAGCCCTATAGTAAAATAGGATCTTAAAAAAAATAAAATTGATTGATTTGTAGATCAGTGAGGCATGAACAGAAACTGTTTTGTAGTATTTAACCACTCAGTCTACTATAGCCAAATAACAATGAAGGCTGTATCCACGAGCCAGAGTTCTTCATGTAGAACTTGGACAATGCAAGGGACGGATGCCAACGAATGGTTCGATTAGCCAGCGGAAAAAAATAACGAGCCTTTCACAGTATACACTAAATTGTTTATGTACTCGTATATAGACTCTTTGACTTAACACTTTTTATAACAAGGTCACTTTAATAAACAATAACATTATTCAAAAACTAGCATAATGGAAACACTTAAAATGTATGTGAGATGAAAGTATACGTGAGTTAAGGTGGGATTGGCTCAATATTCAACAACTGTTGATATCACCATGTGAAGAAAATTAAATCTATGTACTTTGAAATGTAGAAATATCTTATTTATTTTGACAAAAAAAAAGTTTTGCTACAAAAACTTAAAAAAAAACTACCCTTAATTAAATCGCGCTTCTTAAACTCACACCTTAAAGGTGTGAGTTTACACAAAAACGGCCATTAGCGTTATTCACAATAATACAATCTTAAACTAAATAGGGAAAAGAACAAAACAGGAACAATACGTTAGTTGAGATGGCAATGATACGTGAGGGTGCGTAAGATACCAGTGGCGTGGTGTGGAGTGTTTCCTAGGTAAGCAGATCTAATTTAAGCTGTACAGTACCTATCTATGCATATTCTCATCATTCAGTATAACACCTAGGGCTAGGTGACCTAGTGGTATAGGGGTACTGGGGATCCGGGGCTCAATCCTCGGTTCCGGCACAGATTTATCTGATTTCCAAACCCTTCCTTCACTTCTGACAAGACGTTTATTAATCACAGCTTGTGAATGTGAGGAATGCCAGGCCTCCACCGTGGTTTGGATTCCACTTAAAACTGTAGGTCCTCAATTTCATCTCACAATCACCCTACCACTACACATTAGCGTAAGTGCGTATAATCCGAACGGGTAGTAAGACGCGGTGATAATAATAATAAATAACAACTAGCACTAGTTCCATATTGAAACTTAGCCCCCCTCAAGTGCGGTGCTAAACTAAACACAAGACAACACCTATCTAAACTAGAACGGAATGGATCAGTTTCATATGCGAAACTAGCACATTAAACTCGTATTGTATTTAGAATTGAGCTGCAAATGAGGCGTACTAAGTCTGACCATGGAACTAGCCCTTATGTTACAGGTATTCTCAAATATATATTCCCATACATACGAAGTGTGTAGAGGAAGGCCAATATATGTTTGGTCAAATAGATGACCTAGTAGGCGAGAACATATCACAGGCACAGTTCAAAGATGAAAGCTAAAAATTATATTTTTCTTAATAAACTACTATTTTGTCACATCATTCCAACGATGGGCTTTAAGATCCTCCCGCCTGCGCCAAGACAATATAATTCCTAGGAGGAAGAATAAAGTTAAAATTTGTAATTTGTCAATTAGCAAGTATTTTGTATATAGTTTTACAATTAATCTGTATTATAAAATTATATCTATATATAGTGTAACGATACTGTGTTGGGCCCCTCTTACCTATCTGAAAATAATGGATGAAGTATAATTTTTATCTTTTAAACCAAAGAATTGAATGTAATTTTTCATTTTAATACTTCGTCCATTGATGACTAGGCAGAATTGAACGATTTAATTTCAGTACAAGTTTCTAAATCCAAATTATATCTTTATTTTTAATATTATTTTAATTAATTATAACTTATTTCAATATGTTTAAACCCCTAAGGCATTTTTAAAAGTAAATTCAATTACACTACGTTTTAAATCTTTCTTTGTTCAAACACTTCCTTAGTTATATTTGAAAATATGGTGACGAGTTGGCGGTTACCTTTTACCCAATAAGAAGCTAGCCTTCACAACATCAGGCTGCCAGGAGTTCTCATATTAGTTGGTTTTAACACTGAAGACAAGGGGTCCAAGAAGCAAGGGGTAGGTCATATATAAGGGGCTGGAGTAGCTTGTGCGTATAGCAAATAGCTCTAGCTCTAGCTCTGGCTTTCTGCATCAGTTGGTTAAACGAGTAAGAACTGTAAAACTTTAATGCTGAATTTTTAATATTTAAAGTGTAATTAACTAAATGAATCGTGTACAAACATTGAATTGTATTAATTTCAACAGAAATAACTACTAAGTAATCCTACATTGAGCCAGGCAAATTATCGCATCATCATAGCCGTGTGATAGAAAGTGCACAGTAAGACTACTTACTGGTATCCCAAACTTGGGACGTATGGACATAAAAAACTTTATCAACATAATTGCTGCCCAAACGTCGGGCATTCACGGGTCAACATCATCATCGTCGTAAAAACGTTATCACCGTAATAGGTCTAGGGTTGTGATAAGTACAATTTTTCAATTCGAAGTGAGCCTGAACTGAGTATACTAAATATTCTGCTCGAATATTTTTTGTTTAATGTTTAAAAATAAATTATATTGTGCTTATTTAAATAACTTAAGACTAAAATCCTGTAGAAAAGGTGTTATTGCACATTTTTTTGTAATATTTCATTCTAATTTTAAAAATTCAGCTACTTTAACAATATGCAATTAATTTACTTCAGATTTTTTCCCATACGAATAGTAATGTGTGATGTAGCGCGTACTGTACATAACAGCTCAGAGCTGTCAATAGTTTTATTTGCGAGGCTTCATATTTGTTGAAGCGAAGTAGAAGCGGATATTTTTTTGAACCAAAGTCGAAGTTTTTTAAGCTTATCACACCCTTATATAGGCCTATTATTAATTTATTACAAGTAAGTTATATTATTCAAACATATCATTCTATTTAAGTTAATGAAAATATAAATGTTGAAACAAAATGTATGACTGAGCAGCATTTTCCTAAATTATTTATAGATTATTAATTAAAATTATATAGATAACATTAAATGGATGCCATAGACCACGTAGACTTCTTAAAGCCCTTACTTTAGTCATATGGGTTTGATCGAACCAGTCAAAATAGAAAATAAGCAATATATATTTAGTTATTTAAAATACTCCCCTTAAGTTAATTTAATACAGTATAAAATTGATAAAGTTAACTCAAATGGCATGGGGCTATCACACGAAACTTGTATATTTCACTAAAAATAATTGATTCCAAGCATCAAAATACTATATTTCACTAACAAAATAAACCTTGGAGTCATTTCATCTAAGTCACGCTTCAAATTCTAGGAGCATACATTTTTTCAACTACCCTAAATGGTTTTCGTAGATAATATTATGGTTAAATTATTATGGCAAAATAATTTAAAGTAATAACAATAAAAAAAACCTAAACTAAGGTTGAAATATCGGGTTTCATTCGAATGGAAATGTAGGCCTATCGTAGAACTTAATAGAGGCCTTACAAGATCAATCGGACTGTCAATCTTAGGATTGACTGACAGTTTGCATCTGTATTTTGTACGAGACCATACACGGTCAATCTTTCGATATTATTTTCATCAACCCAATTCCTGCATTAAAGTGTATTTAGTGCAACACCATGGATAATAAGAAAAACGTCCCACTTCAATACCCTCATGGTGTAAGGCATCACTTTAGCAATATTCTAAATTGCCTGTGACGGGGATCGATCCCGGTTGGGTGTACTAATGGTGGTTTTCTATAAATGGTTTCCCAATATTGTTTCACGTAAATGTTGGTACACTTCCTATAAATCCAACCTTCTTCATCTCTTACCCACTAGTCTAGCGTATAGCCCGAACGGTTAGTAGGACGTGGTACTAAAATAATATTTTTTCTCTAATATTCATAAAGATTAGTCTATATGCGGAGTATTACAATGTAATTTTCATAGAAAAGGCCTTATATGACAGAAAAGCTACCAAATCTACTTTAACATGCTCATACGTATGGTCATGTTATCTGCAGCTGATTCTTTTGATGAATAATAATACAAAAGTAACATGCTATCAATTTTGGACGAAATAAAATGTTAGTGTTTTCTTAAAGGCATTTTGTAAGAAAATTTTACTGTAGTAATGATTCCTTGCTTGTTAAAAGTGCTAAAACATTTTTTTAAATTAGCATAAAGTTTGGCATTAATTATTTTAATCGTTCTAGCAGAATTATTGTTATATATAAACTAAATTGCTTTATCTTTCTCTCTCACCCACAGGCTTTCACTATTAGGGTGCGGCAGAAGGAAGACCCAGTATTTTTACAATTTTTATAGAATATAATTTTTTTGGCAAAAATAAATCAAATATTTCTCCATTAACAACATAGAGTTTAGTTATCTGCAAATCCTAATATCAACAAATCTTGAATATCTGTCAAGGGTGTCCTGGAATTTTGTCAATACTTTTTCTCTTTATTTAAATTTTTTTGACAAAATTCCAGGACACCCTTGACAGATATTCAGAATATGTTGATATTAGCATGCGCAGAAAACTAAGCTCTATGTTGCTACTGGAGAAATATTTTATTTATTTTAACCAAAAAAATGTAATGCTATAAAAACTGTAAAATCACTCGCGCTCCCTTCTGCCGCAACTTAAGCAGCATGGCTGTAAAATATTCTACAGCCGTGTATATTTATTTGAAAGTTGTGTCCTGACAGGGATAACTTAATTAGTAGAGAGATGATGCACCTGAACATATTTCAAAGGCCTCTCTGAAAATACTGTACGATAATAGTCCATAAGTACACATTTCTAAATAATCACTAGCTCACACTAATATCCGGATTATCAGGTGTTTCCAGGTGTCCTAGGCCAAGATTATTTGAAAATATGATAAACAAGTAGCCTACTCTTCGAATGCAACCGGCAAGAAAAGTTTAAATTGCTCTATTTTTAAATGTCTTATTTCCAAAAAACGTTAAAATCTGAGACCCGCAGCAGTATCTAGATTTGTCTGGTTTTAAGAGAATGGGGAAGTATAAAAACTTACATCCACAAAACAAATCGCCTATTAGATATGGTCATTTCTAAAAGGATTCGATTATAGGTGTGCAGATTTAGGCTCAGTCGACTTTAGTAATGAACTGATGTAGATAGATTTTTATAAAATGCACCTGAAATTTCTAAATATAATAGGCCTATTATTATGCATTTATACCTATAATTGTATATATATATATATATATTTTCATAGTATATATACCTATAATTATATATAATAGCTATTGTTTTCACCAATCCTAATATTTTTCTTAAACATGTATTGCTGCCCATCCAGTCTACCATTTAATTACGTTGATGGTTTAGTGATGAAGAAGGAAGCATTTAGAGGAAATGTACCTGCAAATGAAGATTGGGAAATCATCTAGGAGAAACCAACCTCAATACACACAGTCGGGACTCAAACCCAAACCTCTCTGTCACTTGAAAACCGGACTAGATGAACCTGCCATTTTGTTTACGTGCTTACCGCTTTTTGTTTGAGATTTTTCTTAAATTTCGTCATGTTATCGAATGCAATCAGAGTTGAGAGAACATTAAAGGTAGACAGAATGTCAGGGTTAGGAGTGACGAAGAAACAAGTTGATGCGCATGTCAATCGCATCTCGTTCAACCTTGTTTTCTTGCTTCATCACGATGGAGGACGCGAAATTCCCCATGACCATCACACGTAGACCTACAGAGAAAATCACTGGAGTCGCAACTCAAACAAATGGCTTGCATAGTGTTAGAACGTCATAATGATATTTCTTGTCAATATCTCAGGAAACCCTACTTTCCATGTGAAATTTTAAATAGTTAAAATATATTGTCATATTATTGAGGTACCTTGCGTTTCCTGAGATAAATGTTATGAGGTAAAAAGGTTAAAAAGGTGTAATAATTTACATTTTCTCAAAGTATTCAACCATTTAACTTTTTTACCCAATTTACCTCGTATAGCCTGTTTACCCTTTTTAACTTTTCAGCCCATTCTACCCTTTTTACCCCATATATTATTTTTATCCTTTCCACCCCCTTATCCTTTTTACCCTTTTTGCTGTATTTTACTTTTTTGAACCTTTTTATTTCTTGTACTCCTTTTTACCTTTATACCCTCTTATCATACTAATATTATAAAAAGGAAAGATTTGATTTTTTGTTTGTTTGTTTGTTTGTTTGAAATGAATAGGCTCCGAAATTACTGGACCGATTTAAAAAATTCTTTCACCGTT
>CABEEJ010004091.1:0-23455 GCA_901482245.1 Timema douglasi
ATAAAATTGTTATGTTCAACCAAGTAAATCTTTACCTAATTTACTGCCTCTCTCACCTTATAGAGATTAAGGGGGGGGTTGCAACAGAAACATTTTTATTGGGTACTAGAAATTGCCTACTTTGCCACCACTCTTGCGATGGACTCTACCAATAACATATGTGGCCTGTGGTTATTATTTCGTTTAAAAATAGATTATTGCGTTCTCCATTATAATATTCTTATTGCTGGGGTTTGATGTGGAGTCTAGACGTAATAAGTATACTGTGTATTAAATGTTATTTCTTTTCAAAATTATTACAGGCATAATACTGTGTTTGTATATTCATTAGAAAAATAGGAAAAATAAACTGGATTCTAAAGCTCATATTTTGCTGCCAAAATTACAACCAAATATTGAAAACGGATCACTATAAAATTAAAAATGCTTTTTCTAAATTTTCTATATTATTAAAAAAAGAATCTAGTCACAAAGGTAAATGTTGAACTATTTTAATGTTTTCTGCACACAACAATAAAAATAGAGATCACTCATTGCTGGTAGCTTATTCCATTCCATCCGCCATTAAGCAATCATCTCTAGCGCATGCGCAATCTTTATAATGCATTGTGGCAGACTAGTAAACAATCGTTAAACAAGGGAAAATCTAGTGAAAACTTTGAAATTAAACCTATCTTTATTCAAGTTTTATTTGTGAATTAGTTTTTAATTTAGATTACAAACTTATAATAAGTTTTAATTAAAATTTGTTTAATTATATATGTTGAACGAATTAAAATACACAGGTAATATCACCAAAATGCTATTTTGGGGCTAAATTCTTAGTGTCTGGGGGTCTTATCCCCCAAATATCATTTTCGTATTGTCGAGTTTTTATTTTAGAGATTACATTCTTATAATCAAGGGGAAAATCAAGGTGATGAACTTTCCACTAATTTTTAATCTAACCTAGAGTAGGTCTATGGTATTGGTGTAAAGAAAGAGAATGGGGAAAACTTGACATTAATCGTTACATTGAGCATTGAATACACAGCACGATATAGCAAATATTGAAAAAAAAGCCCATACATTATATAAGAAGCTAGAAAGAAAATAAGTTTAAAAGTGAATGCAGAAAATTCTGAGCAGGTATAGGTATGGTCACACAAAAAACAAACAAATTGGGGACAATAATTTAGAGATTATAGCGAACATCATATCATTTGAAATGGTAAATGAGTGTAGCCTAAATATTTAGGAACAATTTTAACTAGTAATAATATTTTAAAAAACATTCTAAAACATTGATTGATTCTGTTTTGATTGATTGATTTTTTATTTGGTTTATAAAAAGAGCCAAGTGGCTTGTATTTATTATTTATTTATTTTTAGCACCGCGTCTTACTACCCGTTCGGGTTATACGCACTTACGTTAATGTGTAACGGTAGGCCGGTTGTGAGATGAAATGGAGGACCTACAGTTTAACGTGGGATCCGAACCACGGAGGAGGCCTGGTATTCCCCACATTCACAAGTTGTGATTAATACACGTTTGGCAACCAGATAAATCTGTGCCAGGACCGAGAATTGAACCCTGGACCTCCAGCACAAAAATCTGACACCCTACCCCTAGACCGCCAGGTCACCTAAGTGGCTTGTACATATATAAACATCCTAGTATTGGTGTGAATCGAAACCAATTAGTTTTAAACATTTAGCTTAGTGAAAAAGTTTACATACATTTATTAGTGTCTTCATCCGGTCATAAAAAATAAATTAGAAGCAGGCTTTAACTACCTATCATTATGATAGCAATAATATATTATATTAAAAAAAAATACATTAGCATTGTCCACGGTCTACATGTGTAGGCCTACATGTAGACAAACACACATCCTAATTTGGCAAACCGATAACAACAGCAAAAATAGTTCAAATCTACACAATTCACAAACAATAAGTCCCTAGGTGCATTGTCATGTGATATGTTCTTTAAAAAAAAGGCCTGTGTCTCTTACATATAAAGTTTATTCCCCTGTGTAAGATTTATATCTATATTATTTTACAAAATATATTTCTCAACTTCACTTCTAAACCTATTTTAAGTTGAAGTTTTTATTCTTAATTTCTTTTGGTGTTTTATTAAAGCTTTTTAAACCTTTCATTTTCATTGAACAAAATATATGTGGTTGTGTTAACTCAGTACTGGGAAAAAATAATTTCTACTTCTTGTTTGGTATCTCACCCCTTTTCTTCTTCCGAATTTTAAATTACTAATTGTTAAATTGTTTGTAAGTTTATATATGACTAGACCCTTCCCGCCACCCCCGCATTATTATTTTCAACACACATATTGAAGAACCATCATAGACTCTACCATAAAATATGAGTGACTATCGACATTTTTATGAGGAATAAATTAAATTTTCAAAATAAAATATAGCCTTTGTTACTCGCTGACAATGTAGCTTTATATTGGTGAAAGAATTTTTAAAATCGGTCCAGTAGTTTTTGAGTGTATCCATTACAAACAATTGACTCTCGCAGATTGCGATGGGCAAGATATACGGTGCAAATGGAATATAGAACTTTGTTCAGCGTATTGAGTGGCAAACTCAATGGGAAGAGACAATTGGGAAGACCTAGACGCAGATGGGAGGATAACATTAGAATGGACCTGAAAGAGATAGGGTGTAAAAGTGCGTATACACTAGAGGCAAATTTAGATGTGAGGCAAGCTGAGGCCGGACAAACGTGTACATTTAGATGTGATCCGAGACTGCCTCGGGCCATTCGATGAACAGGGTAAGGCTAACTCGTGTTGGTACATCAAAGAGAGGCACCGCGCACGTGTTCTCCAGTGCACACAGGCATCTAATAATTTTCGCTACTCATGCCTGATTTGTTTTCTTTTCATATTGTGAAGTTTGTTTTAAAATGGGTTTAATTCCACCACTAATGAGATGAAAAAGAAAATGGATACCTAGTTTAAAAAGATCATTCTGGAGGTAAAGGAGCGGAATTAAAAGTAAAATGGGATCTGGCAAAGGTGAGTAAAATATCGCCAGTAATAACGTATTTAAAACATTAATATGTTAAATGATTCATAGAAATAATACTTGAATGTGTTACTTGTCTTGATTAATCTTACAATTTTCTGATATCATGTGGCCTATCACAGCTGCACTTTGAAACCTGATGCATTGTAAGTTATCAGCCACTTTTATATTTTAAATAATAACACTAATACTTATAATAATACAACACTAAAACAATACTGAATTGAGTAACAGGTGGGGATATCCACACATAAATTGTATATATTTTTACAATATTTTTTTAGGTTGAGATGACATTTATATTTCGAAGTGGTTTTCTTACGAGATTATGAAGTTCCTGGAAGACAGAGACAAACCAAGTTCAACTTTATCTAAGTACTAAATCTACCTCACACAATAGCAATAATATGACACTTTTTGTCAATTCATTTATCTTCTTTGAACATGTTTAAATTAATGTGTATTTATTTTGCCAAGGCACTGCTCCAGTTGTTAAGAAATGCTCAGCAAATTTATCTCATATGAGTTGAGCAGATAGTTTGGATCTACAAGGCATAATTCACAATGGATGTAACAATGCAATGTCTTCTGTATCTCTTCTCCATGTCCCTTGAATTACCTTTCCATTTATTTCCAAATCCAAAGAACCATTTGGTGCATAAAGGCTTCTGGATTTCTTCCTATTCTTCAAAAAATTGTACAGTCCTTTAAATTCAACCTTTCCAAATACTAACCCATTAGAGTAATTAGTACTTGTATAACCCGAACGGGTAGTAAGAAGCAGTGCTATCATTTTACAGCCATTACCGCATTCTCAGCAATTTTTTTTTCTAATAACATCAGTTTTCTTAATACTCAAAATACTGAAGATGCAATGCCAAACACTTTTACTACCATTCTTCGTGACCTAGAAAGCCTGTAGTTAAAACATAGCTGATAAGATCCTTTTTCATAGATGCCATAATATGGTTTCATTATAGTGTCACTTAACTAAATGCTGCATCGGCTCACATAAATAATTTCTTGGCTTATCCCGGGGAGATGTGAAGGTTTGGGGCGAACCCAGTTCATTTAGTACGATTTTTTCATATAGATGACAGTTCTTTAAATTTCTTCTGTCTGATATTCTTCCTTGGCAACTAATATTCACATAAATTAAATTATAGTCTACATCTACAACAGCCATCAACACTATGCTGAAATTTGATTTGTAGTTATAGAAGTCACTCCCACTGTAAATGGGTGCTTGCAACAGTACATGTTTTCCATTTATAGCCCTGACAAAATATGGAAAATTCTAAGTAGTATCAAATTCTTTCTCGATTTCTCATTCGTTGCATGCTCACTTTGGGTATCCATGAAAAAATATTGTATATAATTTTAAACAAAACACCATGCACTTAACTATGCCTTTATTGAAAATTAATTTTCAAAATTAGTGATTCGAGCTGCGTTTAAAAGAATATAACTTATTTTTCTTTTGTTTACAGAGCCAAAGAAAAGAAGCATTGTTGGAGGCGGAACAAGAACTAGAAAAAGATATTCATGAACTGGAAGAAGATACTTCCTCAGTAAGGCCAAATGATTCTGTAGTGGAAGTTAATAATGATTCAAAGCATTTTGAAGCTACTACTTGTAATAACAACAAAACATTTCGCCAACCGAGGTCAGCTGTAAAACGTAAATGTGAAGAAGATCCCAGAATTGCAGAAGCCTACAAAGTTTCAAAGAACACTTCCCAAAAAGATGACTATTTGATTTATCTTGAAAATGTTGCCAATACTCTGAGAAAACTAAATGAAATGTCACAAGCTCTTGCTCGACATATAAAATCAATGCGATTCTGTTTGAGGCAGAAATGAGTACGTACATGGGTTCTTTGCATACTCCATCACCCTGTGTACCTATCACCATGCACCAGTGAAAGCAGAAGCAGTGCTGTCATGCCCACTCAAGTGGCACTTGCTAAAAGAGCTAAAGAAACCCCTCAGAGCACTGCCCCCACCGGCTCCGATTTGGTTAATTTTTTTAATATTCCATTACCTTGATGATACAACATAAACATATATTTTTTTAAATATCTACATTGGGATTACTTTATTTTTGTACTTACTTATTTTTAGAAATATTTTTCGCAGTACTAGCCATTTTGTCTTTTAATTTATATATTTTTACTAATTAACTATTTCTAATTTAAATGCTGTAATTTTTTTAGGGTCAGTCATAATAAAAACCTGCAAAATATTATATTCTGTTTGATGTTGTGAATAGTATGTGACTCATAATATTTTAATATTTGATGAACAAATTGAGAGCGTCAACTTTAGCACGGCAGATTTCAGGAATTATTCTTGAAATACTTTGCTTCGATATTCTAAACAGGTATTGCAAAGGTGTATAAGAATCTCCAGTTGCAAGAAAACATAGTGTTGGAGCTAATCTCAATTCTGCTAAAATAGCTGTTCTTAAATGAGAGTATTTTTTCGAAATAATTTCACGAACAGATCCCAGTAAAAAGTTAGCCTACAATTGACATTCTAGTGAAGCTCTTGAAATGATCACTTTCTTCAACAGTCATTAAATCTAGTAGGATTAATGATCTGTTTCTATAAATATCCACCAACACTGTTTATTTCTCTTCTTTTACGCTAATAAGCCTGCTAAAACTACAAATGTTTCCCTTTTTATCAGCCTATTATTGGACTTAATGTACATTATATAGAAACTAATGAATAAGTAAAAAATTAATTTAAAAAACAAATAGCTTAAAGCAATTCCATCACCACTGTTTCCTCAGCGTTGGCTCGGGTCGAGGACATTTCCACAATACTGCCACCATGCACAAGGAACGTCAACCTAGTTGAGAGATTTGTTCGGCCTCGGCTCGCCTCACTTCGATATGCCTCTAGTGTATATGTTGCTTAATGAGGTGGACTGGATAGTACTATCTCAAGATAGAGATAGGGTGTAATAAGGTGGACTGGATAGAACTATCTCAAGCTAGGGATAGGGTGTAATGAGGTGAGCTGGATATAACTAGTTCACGATAGGAAAAAGTGACTTAGGCAATTTTCTAAGTGTGGCTATGAACTTTCAAGTTCCTAATGCCACATAGTAGATAAGTACCATAAAAAGTTGAATTACATGTTCAAAATTCCAAAAAGCTTCAAATTCACTTGTGACACAACATATTGGTTCTCTTTCTTGCTCACAGGCCATTATGGGGGATAAATCTCAGAAGTTCTGTCTCAAGTGGACCAACTACCAGCATCACCTCTCTGAGAGCTTCATCTCACTCTTACAGACTGAATCTATGGCCGATGTCACGCTTAGCGCGCAGGGGAAGAGAATACATGCACACAGAATTGTACTGTCTGTATGCAGTCCATTATTCCAGGTAAACACGCGAGACTCCCTGCTTAGTTGAGTGAAATAACCACAGCCAATCAAAACAAAATGTTGAACTCTGTGCCCTTCCTTGTTCAAATTTTGATGGAAGATGTCCACTATGCTAAGATCTTGATTATTTAACTTAATGTTTATGTAACATAATGTTTATTTAATATAAATAAATTAGGGTGTGATCAGGATTCACATAACGTTACAGCTCAAGTTAAACAATGAATTTGAATTGTTTGAAAACAAATTGTTCACTAAAATGAAACCCAAACATCAAGGAATGATTAGACTGAAAATGCTTGCAATAAAATCTTTACTGGATATAAAAATACACAATACATTGTAACAAGAGGCTATGACGTTTAAAGAGTTCGCAAAACACGAACGGCATCTGCATACCATATACAAACAAATAAATTACCAGTACCTAGGTATTTATGGTACTAAATAACCCTGTTGGAATTTCTCGCAACATGATTGCCTAGTTAGAACATGTCCTATTCATTTCATGTAACATGAAAGTTCTCAGGTAGCGAACGTTTACACATTCTTTTGTGAAACTATATTTTTACAAAGAAAAACATGATCTGGCATTACATAAGACACAAAATAAATGTCAGCCATTAAAATACTTTGATTGGCTAGTTAATTAGCTTAACTTAGTTAATTTCGAAGATGATTAAAATGTTTATCAGATTCACAGCCTCTTGGCGGCAAGATA
Organism: Timema douglasi; assembly: GCA_901482245.1. NCBI lineage: Eukaryota > Metazoa > Arthropoda > Insecta > Phasmatodea > Timematidae > Timema > Timema douglasi. The sequence goes on from CABEEJ010004091.1 coordinate 7,159, forward strand.
CATGGATCCTTGACAATCTTAAATGGAAATAACTTGTCTTTAAATTTATTAATCCATCCAAATTTTTAGTTTGTTTGATTTTTAATAGACTTAGAAGGTTGGGTTAAGCTTTGTTGATTTAAAAAAACACACACATTGTGGTTGCTGAATATTTTGGCTCTCTCAATACCCTGTGAAATAGTTGGGTCAAGCCATTACTTGCTAAATTATGAATTAAATTGTCTTAGTATATTATAGACAGCTGACTCTTTGTGTCTAGTATTATTTATAACAGTGTTTAGTAAAAATGACATTTTTCTACCTTCATTTCTAAAATTAAAGTGTAAATGTTTTTGACCCAAGTTTTCTCCTGCACATAAGTTAAGTAAACGTTAAGTTAACTCTATCACGGTGGCTTCCATTTAAAGACACCCGGAAAACCATTATGTTATGTTTTGTGAACATTATGTCGATCTATGTTTTTCTTTTTTTAAGTTTATATTATATAATATTTGGGTGTGATGATATAATTTATAGAAATACACCCATATTTCACATTAGCGCGAAAAGGGAATCAGAAACTATCTCCTTTTGAAAACTTCCAAACATGTCAAGGTGGTTGCGTAGTCTAAGCCGTCACTCTCACAATAGACTAGAATTTTGATGGCAGGTGAGATCAGGTCTAATGAGGGTAGTTTCCCCTAAATGGTTTTCCACTCTCCCTCCACACATTACACTTTAAAATCATCTCTACAACATTAGCGTAGGTAGTACAGTAACCCCATGGCTTCTTTGGTGCTGACTGACAGCTCACAGCTGACTTCTGACAGTCTACATTTAGGTAAATACCTAAATTTTGAATTTCAAAAGTGACAGCTGTTAAACACATGTTTTTGCAGATCATATGGTTCGACGGAGGGATTCATGATTTGGTCTGGTAACTTTTTAAAGCCGTCAGCTGTCAGTCAGCACCAAAGAAGCTATGGGGCTACTGTACATATTATGCATATAACCCGAACAGTTAGTAAGACATGATTCTAAAAACAAAAACAAACTGAAATTACTTGATATTATTTGTGGATTTAAAAGACTAAAATCAACTTTAAATGACAATGTAGTTTTGTAACACAATCAGCTGAAAAGTGCTGCAAGATCGACCAGTTGCACACCAGTACTCCTCGATATAAAGCAATAAGGGACAACTCTCTTTTGTCCCAGGTAGGTTTTCTGTTACAATCCAGCATTGTTTGGAAAATTTAAATCTCCAAAAATGTTTTAAATGTCATTGCAATTAAATGTGATGAGGTCTTACATTCCTAAATTATGTATTTCTGCAATTTAAAAAAATATGAATTGGGCCTCGATGTGTCATCATATGTCTGCAGGCTGTGGGACCAATGTTTGACACACCTGCAGGCCCCTGTTCTTATTGTGCCCTAGCCTCCATGTCTATCGGCAGGGGCTCTTGTCCAACTGCCAGGACCCACCGCTTGTCATAATTGTGCCCTAATTTCATTGTATGTCCACAGGAGCTCTTGTCCAACTGCCAAGACCCACAGCCTGTCCTAATTGTACCCTAACTTCCTTGTATGTCCACAGGAGCTCTTGTCCAACTGCCAAGACCCACATCCCGTCATCATCTTCAGCGAGATGAATTTCAATGACATCTGTTCCATTGTCGAGTTCGTGTACAGAGGAGAGCTGAGCATTGGAGGGGATCGCATGACTTCTGTTCTGAAGGTCGCAGAGGAACTCAAAATTAGAGGACTGATGTGGGTAAGTTGGCGGGTATCGTGAAGTAAGGTTGCTCGTGAGAATAGTAAAGTAAGGATGTCATCTATTACTGTGAGATATATTGTATTGCAACTATAAAACTGCTGTCCCCAAGGTGCTGGAGGAAGTGGAGTTGACCCCCGAGGGGAACTTGGTGGACCACAACACATGCGCGGAGGAGCACCTACATGAGCAAATGGGGGCACCGACGTCGAATGGCGCCACTCAAGGGAAGACAACTCGAACTGCTGGAACTAAACGCTTGGTGAGAATTACTTATTGTTACTGGGTCTTTGTGGCAGACACACAATTCATTACCAATACATACAGATTTTAAGTAGTTTTTACGGATCTTCAATCTTTATTACAAGAGTGCATCAATCTTCTACATATTTTGACTATAAAAGAATAAACTGTGCTTCTTTTACTCAACCTTTTTCTTTACTTAAATTCACATAAAAACACTTACTTTGTTTGACTTTTTTTTGCATGTTTAAAGTTTTGCTTCAACTTTGCTTTGCATCACATCTTAAAAACTTGTATAGCTATTGCCAGGATCACAATCAAATTAATGTTCATGTAACGTAACATTAACTTTACAAAGAAACACAATGTGTGGTCAGGAGTCACATAACACAACTTAAAAATTCTAGCAAAACCCTAACAATGAATATGAACTGTTTTAAAACAAATTGTTCACTAAAATTGATATACAAAATAAAGTGTAATAAGAGGCTACCTAAGATGTTTTAGTGTTCGAGAGATGTGCACAAACTATACCACTGAAGTTGTCTGCATAAACAAACAAATTGATTATTAAATAGCAGTGTTGAACTGTTGATGTTGCTCACAAAATGATTGGCTATGTAGAACATGTGGCAAACTTCAATTAAGGTTCATGTAACGTGCAAGTTCTCACCTGGACAACTCGTACATTAAGTGAACATTAATCTGGAAAACAGGAGTATTGATTGGTCGGGGAAAATACATGTTAAAGTCAAGAGATTCGATCAAATCCCTGGAATTTTCACATATTCGATAAAAAATATCCAACTTTTTGTCTACAAAGCTCAAAAATTACATTTTTCTTCCACCTAATACTCGCCGCGACTCTCTTGTAACACAGCTGTCCCAGTTGAACTTACTAATCTCAATTCTCAGTCAACATGGGATATTTATGTCATATTCTCATCTCACGTCTTTAACCAAAGTTGAGTCATGATTATGTGCATGCGCGATAATTCGATTACGTTGTAGGAAGAAGGAATTGAAAAAGAATGTCTCGACGATAATTTTATACTGTATCGATGTGAGCCGTAAGGCAATCGATCAATATAGTATCACTGAAATATAAATTAAATCACACTACAGTATCGCTTTAGGCTGAAAGTCTTTAACTTCATCATAAAAGTAACACAATTTCAGAATGTGTATGTATCTAAAAATATTATGACATTAATTTGTGATCTTAGTAAAATTATGTTTGTGATATACCTACTTAATATTTATATATAGTGGCTGTAAAAACAGATTGGGGCTCTGGGAAAACCTGGAAAAGTCAGGGAATTTAAAAATACAGGCATAATACACCATGTTATATATTTATTCAACAATTCAATCTTTATTCTGAAACAATATCTAATAAACAATATGATTGCCTGGGTTTGATCCCAAGTTCTGTTGCTTGACTGTTTGTAGGCCAAAAAGGGCGGAGGCAAAGTTTTAGATGAAGATAGGAAGAGAAGACGAAGGAGGGACTCTATCAAAAAGGAGTACAGGTAATTATATTATTGTAGCCTATCGCAACTGAAACATGGTGTCCTTCAAGTGTCTATACAGGATTGTTATTCCTGACTAAAGGAGTACATAATCCAGACTAAATGCATCTAACTACACAAATTGAGTTGGGAGGTTCTAATTACACTAATATGATAGGGATGAGGAAGGTCGAAGTAAGAGGAAATGTACCATCATTTGTTTGGAGGGAGAGAGTAAGACCTTAGAACAACAGTCTGTCTGTCAGAAGCCTAAAGTACCTACCTGGATGAAGGATGAATAAAGCTACCAAATTATTAAAAAACTGATTAATTCTTAAACAATTTTGAATATTTATAAGTATTAATAAACAAAGTAAAAATAGCACCAAACAGCTTTATTAAAATAAACATCGAAAGGAGGATAGAAGAGTAAGGCCTAAACACTTAAGAAAATTGTAGGTCTCATAGTTCACAATTAAAACACAACACCACAATTATATCATTTTTGGGGTACATCAGTCCCTTTATTCAGCAAAAGAGAGTAAAAAACAAACTGGACAACGGTAGCATGACTATTGGTTGAGCATGGTAACTTAAATTCTGTTTTTGACTGTTGACTAAAAAAACAAATATTTAGGCTAGGCAACTGCAGAATCCAAAGCCCGATCTTCATTTTTCCCATAAAAGGACATACTTATGTGTTTTGTTATGTTTTAATTGTGAACTATGAGGTCTACCATTTTCTGTTAAGTGTGTAGGCCATACTCTTCCATCCTCCTTTCAGTGTTTAATCCAAGTATTAATAAAGTATGAGTTGTTTTAAATAGTATGTGCGCATTTAAATCTAATGAAAAAAATTGACATTTTTTGTTTTACGCTATTTTGCTAATGTCGGAGCTATGTGGTACATTAAATTCTTAATGAGTCCTGCAAGTGCTCTTGGTTCAACTGGCCACGGAGGTTTGTTTTGATGCTGTTTATCGCTGAAAATTGGTCTTCATAGGTATTGATATCTCGAACATTGTAATGAAGTAGTTGAGTTAAGCCAAAACTGATCCACGCTGCTGCTTTTTTTTTGGAGTCAAACATTAACTTGAGAAGACGGTTTTTGAAAATCAATGATTTCTAGCCTGGTCATATCAACAAAACTTCACTTGATAAATTGTTTCCATAATTCAGGAAAGGATTGCTGACAAAATTTAAAACAGTTTTTTAGAATGTAGAAATCCCCACTTATTCTTAGTTACAAATAATCTTTTAATTTATTTAGGAAGCTTTCATTTCAGATGTTGAACAAAGTTTTGGAAAAAACAACTTTTTTTTATATAAAAGCTTCAATTTGCTCAAGTAAATTAATCATGGATTATCTCTGGCATATGTAAATTGACAGACAAGTTATTAAATTGTTGAAACATGTCTGCCAAAAAAACATCTGCGCCAAAATGTCATATCACTATTTAGCAACAACAGGTACTCATTAACTTTGTTGTTACCTTCACATTGACCCGGGTATTGTCTCACGGAAATCATCAAGGAAGAAAACCTGTTTAGGGCAGTTACTTTGCTGATCCAGCGCACATTATTACAGAACATAATATCCAATTGCGTTTCATCTAATTCTTAAATTAATCCACATAAAAATCGATGCTGCTAGCTTAATGTTCCCTAAATTAATTTTAATTTTTTTTAATGCTAGTTACAAAATATTTGTGAGTTTAAATCTCCACAACTAAGAGTAAAACGTCTCTGTGTGGTTTTAGGTAAAAAGGTAGAATTTGGACCTTAAAAATGGTTTATAATACAATATAAATGGCTACAAAATTTTTTGATATGATAATACAGCTTGCAAACAAAATAAATTGCCGACTGCTGACATAGACCTTTTAACTACTGAAGCAAATTTTATTTTAATTAATACAGCAAATAACATAATATTTTGTTGACATTAACTAGATGATTATGACGGGAATTCAATTAGCGAACAACTAGCTTCAGTGGTTGCTTGGTTTATATTGTCACTCCCACAGTAAACTAAACTGTTGGTGAAAGAGAGATCATGTTAAGTAAGATCTGGTTTTGTGTACTGAGGGTGGTTTTCCCTAAATAGTTTCCCACTCAAATATGGCTACATTTCCTCTAAATTCAACCGTCCTCATCCCTAACCCATTAGCGTAATTAGTACATGAGCGTGTAACTGGAATGGGTAGTAAGATGCAGTGAAAAAAAAGCTAACGTGGTTATTCAGGTGGAACACTAGTACAGCTGCTGCCAAGATATTGTGTTTGTTTGTCAGTGAAGAGAGCATTGCGCAGGCCTTGGAGGACCTCAAGTCTGGCCGCACGCTCGTGGAGACGGCCATCGCGCACAATGTCCCCCGCTCCACGCTTTATGTGCGGGCACGCACACAGCATGTGTCACTGGCCTACACGAGACAGGAGCACTCAGGAGAGATCATAAAGGCGGCTGTGCAGGCCGTTGTAGGTACAGTACCTTTCACAAATATTGAAGAGGAGGTAATTTCAGGGAAAGTGACATAAAATATTAGATTCGAGCTAGTAAGCAAAGATTTCGATTCTGTTTGGTTATAAGAAATTTCAACCTCGCACAGGTTTAACTATAATGAGTGTAAGAATCAAATAGCCAAAGATATTATATTTGTTTTAGTGAGGATTTACTCACATCTAGGTATCATATTCTGAAGATTGAAAAAGTTACACCTGGGTATGGGAATCGAACCCGAAGGTCCTGGGTTCGATCCTCGTGTCCAGGTGTCATTTTTCAATTTTCAGAATATAATGAGTATAGTTGACATAAAAATAGTTCTTAATTTTTAATTTAAGGTAAGAGAGATAGCACACTAGAGCCCAATTTTCATGGGATGGTTTTACAGTCTTATATACCCGCCTTGGTGGCGTAGTTGGCTAACGCGCTTGTCGTGTTGAGCTCTACAGCTGAGGATGGAGAGATCAAGGTTCGAATCTCGGTCATGTGAACTGTGGGTGGTTTTTCCTAAGTGGTTTTCCACTCTCCCTCCACGCTAATGCGGGTTCACTTCCTCTAATTCAACCTTGCCAATTCCTAATCCATTAGAGTAATTAGTACTTAAAGCGTATAACCTGAACGGGTAGTAAGACGCGGTGCTAAATATTATTATTTATCAATTAAAACAAATTAAAAGAATATATGAAGAGTTCTTGTAGCTGTAGCCAAGTTCACACACTTTCTGTTAGTTGTTTTATGCATGAAAAAAGATTATCTGACACCTTAGCTCGGTCGGCAGCGTGTCTATCTACTGAGCTAAGGGTCTCTGGTTCAATTCCCAGCATGGCCAGAAAAATTATCATTGTTGAAATGTGGGTTTACCCTTTCACATTGATAAACTGACAGCTGGGGACTGGATGTTGTGCCTGTCCTAGTCTTAAATTAGATGATAAGGCATATGAAGCTATGACAGGCCTAGCAAGCCGGCAGTGTAAAATATATGACTTGAATAAAGAACTGGCCCAGACTACAGGCTGGAAACAGTAATGGAATTTAAAAAAAAGAAAAAATATTATGTTGTGGCTATTTATATAAACTTTATGCACAAAAATTATTTAAAAAAAATTATTTTACAGCAGTGTAAAGTGTGAACTGTGTTCTTCTTTTCATTGTAAAGGCCATATTGTGTTCGTCCCCCTTTTATATGTTTCTATCCACCTTTCCTGTACCTTCTTCCAAATATATTACAATTACCTCATAAAGCGAAAAGAGGTTTTCCTTATAGATTTATTATATTTGACAATTGTTTGTAATATTTCATTCTAATCTGATAAAGTCAAGTTAGTATCGCTATCATAACTTTCAGTTCAATTACTTCAGATTTTTTTTCCATATGAATATTAATTTGTAACATACATAACAGCTCAGAATGGAAATAATTCTACATAAATTGAGTAATTAAGATGTCAATATTTAAAACTTCATTATCGTCAAAGCCAGAATTTTTTTGAAGCGAAGTCGAAGTCGAAGTTGATATTTGTGTGGAAGCCAAGTAATAGTTTTGAAGCCTTTCACACCCCTAGAAAGTTTCTTTTAGAAAATATTTCTTTGAGGTCAGTATTGATAGAATTTTACTATATTATTATTTTATAGGTATTGATAATATCTATCAAGATTGACAGCTGCAGATCACATGACTTGATGAAGGGTTGCCCTTAGCAGATGTGGGGCCCTGAGAAAACTTAATCTGCAGGGCCCCCAGGCCTCACTACCCCCACTCTCCCATCAAAAAATAATAGAAAAAAACCCTCAATTTTTGTTTAATGTTATTATAGTAGTTGACCCCTATATACCAATTTTCAGCCATCTTAGGTATCAGGAAATGCCTAAAAGGTAAATACATGCACATAATAACTAATGTTACAAGCCATGTTTTTAAATTATATGATATAAGGGTATATTTCTCTCCAACCCTTGGTTTAATTTTTCTTCTCCAATGAATTTGATCTGTCTAAAGGTTTAAAGAACAGCTGTGCCCAGTTTGAATTAAATTGGTCGATGCGTTCATAAGTTACTATGACACACATCCACCAGAGGCAGACAAATACAAATCGGTGGAGTCAAAACAGAAAATTCGCTTCTCTCGTTCAATAAATCAAACCAAATGATCATGTTTTTATTTGTTTTTACACTCTAACAATATTTACTAGCTGGCCTATACAGGGAGCCTACTATATGAGTGCGCAAGCAAATATTTCCCCACCTCAACTTGTTTTTCTCCTCTGTCACTTAAGCAAGTGTGGGGCTTTGTGCGGCCACAACATTTGCACACCCTTAAGGGCGTCTTTGACTTGACACATTAATACATGAAAGTAGATATAGTGACTTTTGTAGCTCTCAGATAAGGAAGGACCTTCTTGTGAAAATTGGGCTACATTTGAGTGATGCTGGAATAGAAATTGTTGAGTTTCCCCATTAGTGTATAAGCCCTGCCAGCGGCCGTGAAAGATACCCGTCTGTCTTGTAGACGGTGCGAGCCTACAGAAAGCGTCGGAGAAGCACAAGATTCCCAAGACAGTACTGTGGCGCCGTGTACAGAAGGAACTGGGTAGGTACGGTATCTCCCACCGACGTGGTGCCGGTACCAGGACGCCATCCAGGTCTGAGAAGAGGCTAGCTGCTATCCAGGCGCTCGAGCAGGGTGACACACTCACCACGGTCTCCAAGCAGTTCCAGGTTGGTGCCCTTTTCTCTGATCAAGTTAACTCTTTCTATCAACATGCCAGGGGTTAATTGAAAGAAAGGACTTTGGCCATAACTTCACTCAAATAATACGTTACTATTTTATGGTTAGTATGCTGATTTTGTCCTGAGAGTCAGGCCAACAAGACTGAATTTTAGTCATATTTATAGATAGGGTCGTAAAAAATATCTTTGACCTTGCATCGAGGAAAAGTAGTGGCTTTCACAATTAAGAAATTTCATCAATAAATATTACAAATAAAAATAACATGACAAATTAATATTCATTTAAACACATCGAGGAAATATTAAAAAGAATTGTGTAATACAACATTTTCTAAGTTATTTTAGTGCAGGGAGCTATAAAATAAGCACCTCATAATGTTTATTCAAACTTGGATTCTGCTTCAAAATGATTTCATAAATTTGACTTGAGTTTGCTTTGAATTGAAAAAGTGTACTCTGCACACCCCTAGTTAGCATTTATTTATATTTGTTTTCATTTATGTTCCTCCTACTTACCTCTCTTTCTTGCTCTCTCTCAGCTAAACAACCACTAATCTTGGTACAGGTCGCTGGCTGCACATCACAAGGACAATACCCTGATTTGGATAGGAAGGCCACTTTCGACCTCTAACATTGGTTGAAAGTCACTAAAAATTGGCATTCTACAAATATGTCTTAAATTTGATTTATTAATAATATAAAGTTAATCTAAAAAGCTATCAAAAACTTCTAGTAATACTTCTTCTTTTCATTGTAAAAGCCATTTTGTGTTTGTTTTCTATGCGTTTCTATCCACCTTTCCTGAAGCTTCTTGCAAAGATCCAATAACACTTCCTTATGGGTTACTGTATAATTTCTCTTTACATCTTTAATTAAACAGACAAAGAATGTAAATACTACTACAATAATTTTATACCAGCCACTGTGGCAATGTTAGCTCCCAGTTTTCATATAACAGACTTCCTATTAAAATCAAGATAAAGATATGTTTTAAAATATATTAGATTAGGTGAATGGTTTCCTCCTTTATCTTTATGGTCAGGTGTTCGCTCATCACTGGGGGTAGCGCGGGGCAGGTGTTAGATTGATCATTGGTGTTGGGTGTGCTAGTTTCTCAGGGCCCACCTAATGGGTGGGTGTGCTGGTCCCTCCAGACCCACCTAGTATCTGGGTGTGCTTGTCCCTCAGGGCCCACCTAATATTTGGGTGTGCTGGTCCCTCAGGTCCCATTTAATGGATGGGTGGGCTGGTCGTTCAGGGCCCACTTAATATCTGGGTGTGCAGGTCCCTCAGGGCCCACCTAATATTTGGGTGTGCTAGTCCCTCCAGGCCCACCTAGTATCTGGGTTTGCTGGTCCCTCGGATCCACCTAGTATCTGGGTTTGCTGGTCCCTCGGATCCACCTAGTATCTGGGTTATGCTGGTCCCACCTAATATCTGGGTGTGCTGGTCCCCTCTAGGTCCACCTAATGGGTGGGTGTACAGGTCCCTCAGGGCCCACCTAATATTTTGGTGTGCTGGTCCCTCAGGTCCCACTTAATATCTGGGTGTGCTGGTCTCCCAGGACCCACTTAATACATGGGTGGGCTGGTCCCCCAGGGCCCACCTGATGTGTGGGTGTGTTGGTCCCCCAGGGCCCACCTAATGGGTGGGTTTGCTGATCCCCCAGGGTCCATCTAATAGTGGGAGGTGTGCGGGTCCCTCAGGGCCCACTCAATATCTGAGTTTCCTGGCCCCTCAGGCCCCACCTAATGACTGGGCGTACTGGTCCCTCATGATCCACCTAATGGATGGGTGTTGAAAGACTACTCTGTCTAATCCAGAGTGATTCAATTTATTACAATCAGTACAGGCTGCCTCCATGGTGGCGGACTCCAAGCAACGTCTTTCAATCTTGATCCCCCAGGTGGGTGGCTAAACCTCTTGAAGTCATCTATGTGGGGTGGGGGAAGGTGAAGGATTCTTGTTCGCCACATACTAAGTATTGCGTACCTGACCTTGCCAGGGATAGCTCATCAGAACACCTCCACGAGGTCCTCGCTGGGCAACTTAGAGTAACACCTTGGGAAACCTAAGCTATCCCCAAAGCTAAGTTCCTCCGTAATGCTGGCATTTACACATGGAGGGGGTAGCTCTTTCCCAGCCTTGAAGCCAGGATGTGATGAAAGAGGGGGGGGAGGGGGTGTTTCTGAAGCTACCCACTGAGTTCTGGGAGCTGCTGGCTTGAACCACAAAGGTTATGTCGGAGTTGGGTTAAGGAAGCCTTGGAATTGTGACTAGGGATTAGGTGACGGTTTCCTACAATGGGCACCAGATGTTCTTTAGTTGTTTATGGTATTGGGTGGTTTACCACAGCTAAAGAGCCTCTGGAGTGATTGGTAAAATAGATGAACTCCTTTGGTGAGGGTAGGCCATGACTGTCCCAGTCTATTAGCCGGGAACTCTTAATGTTGGATTGTGCTGTAATGTTCTGCTTGTTTGGCGTTTACAGCCAAAGATACAGAACCAAGCAGGGAAACTAAAGCGGTTACTTTAACACTCGTGTTTTCGGCAGATCCCCAAGACGACCTTGTTTCGTGAAAAGACTCGGCTGGTGGAGGCGGGCAGACTCCCCTGGTCCTGTCTGCGGAAGAGAGACTCTGAGTACGACGGGAAGCACCAGCGGAGACTAAAGGACGCAGTGACCGCATGCATGGAGGGCAAGATGTCCCAGGCTACTGCCTCTATGACTTACCAGGTCAGAGACACCGAGTCGAGGGAAATAAAGTGATTGAATTTGGTCATGGTGTGTGAAGTTCACTTTTCCAATTCCAAGCAAACTCAAATCGAATAAATGAAATATTATCCAAGCCAAATAAAAGCTCAATTTTGTTGTTGTTGATTTTTATGCTTAAATATTTATTTCACTTATCTGGGCTACAATTACATTTAAAAATATTATTGCACAATTACTTGGTATATTTTATTCAAATATAATAAGTTAAATAATAATCACAATTCAATTACTTCAGCTATTTTCACATGAATATTCATTTGTAATGTATTATATAATAAAGGGAATTGATAAAACTAAATAAAAAAAAAAAAATAAACAACATAGAGTAAAATTGATGAAGAAAGCCCACCTAGGGAAAGAGGAAAAAATGGGTGAAGAATCCACTGCACAAAGGTGACATCTTCTTTCTTCCGCCATCTATAGTAGAAATAGTCACACACACATTTTAATACAAAAAGAATAATATTTCGACATTGTTGCTTTTATCAAACACAAAGAAGAAAGAAGAGAGTACAAATAACACAAACACTGGATTATTCCATTTTGAATTTAAAGAAAGACTGTTGGAAACACATTGTATTAAATGTTTTTGGGAGTAAAGATAAATGTCTTGGCTGTCGTTAGTATTTATATAGACCTATTTAAATAATAATAATAAATAAGAAAATAAACAAAAGTGATGATAATAATAAAAAACATATTTTAAAATAATAATAAAAATAATAATAATTTGGAAAAAGTTAATCTTATCAAAAGAAAAAAATTATCTTCTGTTGAGGCCTGGTGGTAATCCACTGGTGGGCCAGTTCCCACAGTCTAAGTTGAGAACTGTTGCACTGTTTGGGAAATGCTCTTAATATTTTGGTGGTGTAGCAGGTTTGAAAGCCCTGGTTATGGGTACCAGCGTGGATGGGTACAGTCTTGTCTGGATCTTTGTGGTTTGTGTCAAAACGATGATTGTTCATTCGCTGTCTGAGAGAACCTGTAGTGAGGCCTATATACTCTGCATCACATGATTTGCACTGTAGTTGATATATCAAGTTATTGGGTTTGCAATTGTAATAACCAGGGATCTTGTATTCCAATTTGGTTACTTTGCTGTTGAAGGATGTAGCTGGTAGGTGGATTCCACATGTGCTGCAACGGGTGCTACCACAGGGGTATGAACCTTTGGTAGTCGGTTTTTCTTCTCGGATTCTCTTGGGGTCAGGAAGTTTGGGATGGACTAGAATGTTGTGGAGATTGGGTGGCCGTTTGAAAGTGACTCTCGGGGGTGAACTAAGAAGGTTTTGAGTCTGGGTAAGACTTGTTAGGAATTTGTAACCACTTTTAAGGATGGTGTTGATAGGTTGTAGACCAGGATGGTATTGAGTTGTGAGAGGGATATCCTCAACTGTTTTTGGAGGGTCGTAGTCATCCCTGGAGAGTGCTCTGGAGATTTGGTTGTCTATTAAAGGCTTGGGGTAACCTCTACTTTGGAAAGCTGTGGAGAGTTGTTTACAATATTCAGTTAAATCATCGGGTTCTGAACATATCTCTTTGGCTCGTGTGGCAAGACTGAATGGTAGAGACCTTTTTGTGTATGAAGGATGGCTGCTATGGTAGTGGAGGTATTGTTGGTGATTGATGGGTTTTATATGTACACTGGTACAAACTTGGTTGTTTTCAAGGAACAGATTCACATCAAGGAAGGTAAGACTATGATGTGATTTATTGTGAGTGAAGTTTAAGCGGCTGCAATTGTTGAGATTATCTAGAAAGATGTCCAAGGATTCTTCGGAGTGAGGCCAGATCATGCAAATGTCGTCGATGTAGCGAAGCCATGGATATGGTTTGATGGGCTGAGAATTTAGAAAACGTTCTTCTAGTAGTCCCATGTAAAGATTTGCATATGAAGGAGTGTATCCATAGCTGTGCCCTTTATCTGAAAGTAGTGTTTGTCTAGAAAACAAAAGTTGTTAAATTGAAGGATCATCCTTGCCAGTTTCACCAGAAAAGAAGTGATAGGTTCGGACCCAGGAGGTCTGCGCTCTAAGAAATGTCTGACATTCCATGCACACGAGGGAAGTTAGTGTTGAGTGCTGTGACATCAATAGTGATCAGAAAACAGTTTGGTGGAAGGTTTTTAATTTTGTGAATTTTGTCTAAGAAGTGTTTTGCATCCTGTATGAATGAGGAAAGTTGTTTTACAAAGGATTGTAGGTGTGAATCAACCAGAGATGAAATTCTCTCAGTTGGAGAGCTGCAACCAGATACAATCAGATGGCCAGGCGGAGGTCTAATTTCTTTGTGGATTTTAGGGAGGAGATACAGTGTGGGAGTTTTTTTTTTTTGAAAGAGAAGTTTAATTGAGTTAGTGGTGAGACTCTGCCAGGAACCTTCACGTTGTAGGAACTCTTTCATCTGTGCATTGTGATCTTCAGTTGGGTCTTTTGTGAGTGGTCGGATAGCTGACTTTGTGCCTCTGTGATGTTGTCGATACAATTCAAGATGACTGTGGTGGAGCCCTTGCCAGCTGGTAGGATGATGATATCAATGTTGTTTTTTAGTGCTTTGGTAGCTTTTTGTTCGTTGGTATTGAGGTTCTGTTTCAACGGTAGTGTCTTCGGGAAGAGCGGATTGGCAATATTGGAAAGGAGGTAAGTGATGAATTGTTCCAAATGGTGTTCAGAGAGTAGTGATGAGGGGTTTCAGTTTGAAGGTGGCTTGAACTTGTATAGGGATGGATCTATGGCTTTGTCAGGGCTGGTAATGTAGGATTTGTTTTGGGGAAAAAATTTCAATCTTAGCGTGTGAGCATAGGAAAGGACATCCTGTACTAGGGGAATGCAGTAATGCACTACATCCACTGATGGTCTAGGAATTTTTTTGGAAGCTAAGTTGAAGTTCTGAAGATTTGTTAACCTATAAATGTTGGTATAAACGGTCGGTAGATAAATTATTTGTTCTATTAAAAAATGGTTACAAATCAACTATTATTTAACTGGGTTGTTGGAACAAAAAGAAATATCACGGCATAAAATCTGACAAACATGGTGTTATTAATAGTTGAATGTCACTGTAACTTTGCCACACTAGAATACAAGGCCTACTTTATTATGAAAATAAAAGGTTCACGATTATGTTAGATTTATTCAACTAAAAGGACAGTATTTAACACAGTCGGAATGAAAAGTTATCAAGACGCAGCAGCTTTAAACTTTGAAATTTGGCCTATAGTGCGCCACGGACCTTACCTATAGTATGGTTGTAGGCCGAGTGAAACCCCAAGAGCACTTTTCTTCGGTTATAGTCTAACAGGAAAACATCTATGATCGTACAGTTTTATGAAATTACACCATCTTTCATCAACTTTTAAAACAAAAAAAACATATGCACTAAAACAACTGGGAGTACCTCGTTGTGCATATCATACTCAGAAGAGGGGGGAAAACCTGCTAACAAAAGCTAAGCTTTTATGACAGCTCCACAGAGACTGGTCAACAAATGTAAAATAGATAAATAAAAGGGCCACCTAGGCTTGTTAAATCAGGAGAGAAGATTTTAAAACGTAAGGAGTAAATAAATTCAATATTATAAAAATGTCAATTAACTTGAAATATATATTAAGGTCAGGAACTTTTGATTTGGAATGATATATGAAAGAGGAAACTCTACATTGTTACAATGTCAAAGAAACCATTGGCCACATTTATGGCCAATATAAAAACCCAGTTCAACACATCTTTTACTAGTGTTCTTTGGTTGAGGGAGATAAATTTACTAGGTGGAGGGAACTTTTTTTTTTATACCCTTAAATCACATTTAGATCAACATAATTGACCATAACATGCATTTAAATGGTCAATTAGTCAATTTTGTGAAAAGCTTTAATTTGATTCTATTTTGCACATATATTATACATCTAAAAAATGCTTAAATTACAGCTGGAATAGCTGTTATGCATGTTGTGAAATTTTATATTATCATGAACAAATTTAAAGTAATTGAATTGATGGTTTTATAATAACTAGATTTATCATATTAGCATTAAATATTACAAACATTTGAAACCTTTTCTAAATGATTTCAATCCATAAAGTTTTATAAATATGCACAGTATAATATTTTTAATATAAAACATTAAACAAAAAATATTTTATCTTCGATTTTGCTTCGAGAATATTTCATGTTCTCGATTTGCGTTTGCTTTGCATTGAAAATGTTTACTACGCACACCCAGAATAAATTCTAAGAAAATCATATTCAAAATTTGAAGATGTATAGGAGTGTGTAAAGCTATGAAACCTCAACTTGGCTTCAAAATTAATACCAGCCTCGACTTCACTTAGAAACAAACTTCAGTTTTGAAGCTTTGCCAATAAATATATTGAGAGCTAAAATACTCAATTTATGTTCAATTACTGCCATTCTGAGCTGATATATTCATTCATTCATCATTCATCATCATCATTATCATCATCATCATCATCATCATCATCATCATCATCGTCGTCGGTGACCTGGCGGTCTAGGGGTAGGTGTCAGACTTCTGTGCTGGCGGCCGGGGTTCAATCCTTGGTCCCAGCACAAATTTATCTGATTACCAAACCCTTCCTTCACCTCTGACAAGACATCTTGTGAATGTGGGGAATGCCAGGCCTCCACCGTGGTTCGGATTCCACGTTAAACTGTAGGTCCTCCATTTCATCTCACAATCACCCTACCATTACACATTAGCGTAAGTGCGTATGACCCGAACGGGTAGTAAGACGTGGTGCTAATAATAATAATAATAATAATA
>CABEEJ010004091.1:33456-45804 GCA_901482245.1 Timema douglasi
TGTTTTTTGGTTTTCTCTTTTAGGAAGTTGCGTTGCGCGTTTCACACTCCTCCCTGATGAGTTCCGATAGAATGAAACCTAGGTCGGGGGATTGGGCGGTGACGATCAATTTTTTTTAAGAGACATCCATTACCTCTTTGTCCATTGGCAGCAGTGTAAAGTGTGAACTGTGTTCTTCTTTTCATTGTAAAGGCCATATTGTGTTTGTCCCCCTTTTATATGTTTCTATCCACCTTACCATATGTATTTGTACTGTAGGATAGTTACTAACAAACCCTATTTCATACCTATTCTGCACTTCTATTTACAGTAATTTGGATTTGTTTCTCTGCCCCTACCCCTCCTCCAACTGTTTCCATACTAGCCGGCCACCTGTCGGTCCTGCATAGGTTGGATTATCGAGACTATACTGTACTTAAGACCAGCTTCGCTGGTCGCATGATCTAAGGCAGGGGCCCCCAACCTCTTACCCCCGGGTGCCATGGCGCCCGCCGAGCCTTTTGCGTCTGCCCGCCACTTTTTGACCACAGCTGAGATGTCCTTGACTAATTTTTAATCTGTCACTTTTCCGACAAAAATAAAGTTTGTGCTCATCTCCAGTTATGCTGTTCTCAATAAGTTGGTGATTTAAAGCCCTCCTCATTTCAATCCCTCCCTCTCATTCTTCTTTCTTTGCCGGCTCATTTTCAAAGTGTACTTTATTACCCGGAACTATAATTATTCTCACTAATACTGTTCTAATACTTCCTATTTCCTTTGTAAATATCTTGACATGGGTCTACCCAGCTTTGTTGCCTCAATAAACACAGAATAAATATATATTTTAAAAATGTACCTAAGCACCAAAATGGTGGGGATTAGTTAAATAGTTCATTGTGTCTTTATTTTGGTCTTGTTAAAACCGTAAATAAAGCGTATTTTTTAAATTTAGTTTTTGTCAACTTGGAGGGGGTTGAACCCCTTCACCCATAGCAAGGCTTTGAGTATTACCCACAATCACATGTAATGGCAGGCACTATCGTTGTTGGAAACTTAACACGGCAGTTGACAGGTCGTGTGTATAGCGTTGAGGCTGACCTACGAGCCTTGCGGGAGTTAGTACATTTGCCTTGAAAAAGTAATTGGTGCCCGCCGCACTACCGTTAGTTTTGAATGTGTTCTAAGGTACACAAAGGTTGGGGACCTCTGATCTAAGGCATCACTCTCGCAATAGTCTAGACTCCCGATGACAGGGAGATTGAGGCAATCAATTTGTTTGAGTGGTCAGAGTTGTGCGTTCTGCTTGGTCATACTGTATGTTACAGTATTTGTGCTTGTGACTGCTATATTTTAGAATATATGCACTAATCAATAATTGGGTCTGGGTCGATTCCCAATTAGTGTGAATTATTGGGCGACCTGTCAGTCTAGGGGTAAGGTGTCAGACTTCTGTGCTGGGGGTCCGGGGTTCAATCCTCGGTCTCGACACAGATTTATCTGATCGCCAAACCCTTCCTTCACCTCTGACAAGACGTGTATTAATCACAACTTGTGAATGTGAGGAATGCCAGGCCTCCACCGTGGTTCGGATTCCACGTTAAACTGTAGGTCCTCCATTTCATCTCACAATCACCCTACCATTACACATTAGCGTAAGTGCGTACAACCCGAACGGGTAGTAAGACGTGGTGCTAATAATAATAATGTGAATTATCGACTCTCACTCTAATGTATCTATAATTTTGATAAAATGTACTATACCTGAAGAGTGTGCAGCCTAGTGAGTTATCTATGAAGTGGAATGGGGCCTTCTAATGCAAAAAAGGCCTGCATCCTTCTCTACCTTTGAACTTTCAAATTGAAGCTGGTTTTTAACTAGTTGTTCGTTAGTTCTCTCTAATAAGCCCTTGCACATTTCACTCAGGCTGCCACTACCAAACTTTTATGTTGAATTATATTATTTAGGGGAGAATCAATAACATTCATCATCATCATCATCAAGAATAGCTTCCAGCCACTGGCTGGGTGTGTTTGGAACACAGGCCTCTCAAACATATCCTTTCTCCCCCACCTGTCCCTCGGTACTTCTTGGCCTCCTGTCCCCCATTTCACTATCCAGCATCTTCATTGGTATCTTCTCCTCTTCCATTCTCTTCACATGACTGTACCACTTCACTACATAAAACAAACAGACTAGCATAGTGATATTTCAAGCTACCCGATTCTTATAACCAGTCTGTTGAAGTTTTAAAATGATTCCCTTGCTAAGAAGATGCGTAGGCCTCATCCTATCCTCTATTGTAACAAATATCCGGCCTGATCAGTGCACGATGTTTCCTGCATGCTAACCACATCTCCTCCTCGCTGGTTATGCGGGGATCGATCGATCACTAGTCGCCATCTTTTGGGGAACAGGCAAACATTTCTACCCCTGTACTCCAGACTATCCCATACTACATCTCCTCAATGTGTAATGGCAGGGTGATTGTGAGATGAAATGGAGGACCTACAGTTTAACGTGGAATCCGAACCACGGTGGAGGCCTGGCATTCCTCATATTCACAAGATGTCTTGTCAGAGGTGAAGGAAGGGTTTGGTAATCAGATAAATCTGTGCCGGGACCGAGGATTGAACCCCGGCCGCCAGCACAGAAGTCTGACACCTTACCCCTAGACCGCCAGGTCACCGCTCCTCAATATAAAATGCACAATATATTAAAGATGGATAAAGTCATTTTCTTAAATTCTAAATGAACTTGAATTGAATATATGAAATATTCTCAAAGCCAAATGGAGGTTTGAAAAAAATATTATATTGTGCTTATTTATATAATAAGCACTAAAATTAGTTGGAAAATGTTGTATTGCACAATTGTTTGTAGTACTTTATTTAATTTTGATAAATCAAGCTATCACAGCTTACAATTCATTTATTTCATTGGAAATAAATTGATAAAAATAAACTAATAAGTGCAAACATAATGAAGAAAACCCATCTATGGGGGGAGGAAAAATACATGAAGAGTTCAATGCACAACGGTGGTATCTTCCTTCTGACCTCTTTGATAGAGTTTTTAGTAGTGAAATCGATATGAAGTAGATTAGTGTTTGTGTAAAGTGTCTTTCTTCTCTCTCTCCCCCCCCCCTTTTTTTTTGGTTTGATAAAGGCACCTTTGCCGAAATATTACTCTCTTAGTGTTTAAATATGTGACTATTTCTACTATAAAAGACAGAAGAAAGAAGATGTCATCTTTGTGCATTGGATTCTTCCCACATTTTTCTTTTCTCTCCAGATGAGCTTTCTTCATTAAATTAACACTAATTAGTTTATTTTTCTGTTTTATTTAGTTTTATAATTTACATTATTATAAAATTATGGTCAGAGTGTAAAAACATATTGAAATATAATCATGTGGCTTTATTGAGTGAGTGAAGCGATTTCGCCATTTTAACCCCCATCGATTTGCATTTGTCTTGTTTGTGGTGGAGAGGTCTCACGGTAACGTTTGAATGCATTAATCTATTTAATTTAAACTTGGCACAGTTGTTCTTTGATCCTAGATCAAGTTCGTTGGGGAGAAATCATTCTTTACATGTATAAAAACACTTCTTATAGCATTAATTATTACATTTTTTGGGGCATTTCCCGATACCTTATATGGCTGAAAATTGGTTTATAGGTGCAAATTACCATAGAAAACATTTAACAAAAATCATTTAATAATTTATTTTTTTTTCGGGTAAAAGGTGGTGGTGGTAGGGGCAAATAACTGGGAGCCTCGCAAACCAAGTTCGTCAAGAGCCCCATTTCTGCTAAGAGCAGCTCTGCCAGGCCGAATCCTAACTAAACTATGAAAATAAAACCCGCATTAACCATTCCTCGATTTATTTCCCCCCCCGCATCTATTGGTAAGAATTTTTAGTCCCGAAGAAAGTGAATCCAGGCTTGATGATTTCTAAGAAAGAAACAAACAACAGTAAGAGGCTCGAAACATTCATAAGAGATGTAACAGACCTCTTTTTTCAATTACCAGCCAGACCAAGTGTTGGCATTGAAAGGAGAGCAAAGGATCAACTGCCTGTGCTACTGTGCACAAACAGGGGTGGCTCCGACAATGGGTGTCCATTCTTACTGGGAAGTCCACAAAACCATGATTCTTAAAAATGTAGAAAAGCTACCTCTGACCTAATATGCTAACTCTGAATGAAATCTTGAGATTTTCAGATACTTTCTATGTGCATAATTCGGTGTACTAGGCAGGAAAATCCTTCTCTTTGTAGACAATTGTGTGGGTCATTGACCAGGCACATCTTCTTTGAGGGGTGTAAAGGTTATTTTCTACCCCCTTAACTGCACCCTTGTTATACAACCTCTGGATTTTGGTGTGATCAAGTGTTTCAAGCAGGTGCACAGGAAGTAGCTAGTGCAGAGGGTTCTATGTTTGATGAATGCAGAGAAAGGTGTTTATGTGTGTCCATGACATCACCGGGACCGGTAATATTGGGCTCCCAGCACTTCAATTCTCAATATTTTCCAACCATAGTTTGTATGGATATATTAAGAGCGTGTTTCACACCTTGATTACAGATGTATTAGGTAATTTAAAATAGGTCACTAGACTATTTCATGGTTTGAATTAAGAGGGACAGCCAGCACACCTAACTGAGACGGGCGCAGAACTGTTTAGTTAAAACTTAAAAAAGAACCATAATTTCAAGGACAAGCCTTCACTGTCAAAGACAGCTTCATGAGTTGACTGATGCTCTTGCTCTTTATTCCAAATAACCTTAAAATTTATAATATTTTTCTCCAATCCTTCTTGCATTTTTTTTTACAACACTATTCTCACCTGTTTGCTATTCATTCTTTTGTGTTCATAATGTCAATCTTAGTTAAGTAATAGTGTGTGGAATCAGGCGTTGCCCCTATGATGCGGTTTTCTGTATTCTACTTGAAAAAACATTGGAACTGAGAGGAGTGAAATCATTTTAACATTAAAAAAAAACACATTAACATTGAAAGAAATTTACTCCAGTGGCCCCAATCTCACAGTTGTCAAATGAATAATGTAGAAAACTACACCTGTACATGTGTTCTGGTTCAAGTAATATCTTTTTTCTAATGTACAGATTAATTGGCCGGCTCTTTCCCTAGTTCTATAAAATAATATAGGGGCATTGTGACTAATTGAAGAAAGTTAATGGGTTTATGGGTGTGTCTGTCTGCACTACTTATTAACATACCTTAATCTATTTCCTCTACCATAACTTGTCCTACACCTTGGATCATTGCAAGTCATCGTGTAACAGGAGGGAAAATGATGCAAACTTGCTTGTAAAATAACATTGCAGGAAATGAGTCGTGTAGTCCAGACAAATGTATACAGTCATACCAACACACATTCCTATGCAAGCTATTACCTGAGCCAAATATTGCACTAGCATTTGTTGGGAACTAGGCTGGATAATTGTCTTGTGGTGCATTTGAAGGGGTTCGATTCTTGACCCCAATTCTAGGGGCAGTTTTCCGCACTGGAAATTAAAAACGGTTTATTATTTTATTTAGAATCACCTTTATTAAAATGATTATGGCATTACATTTTTTTTTCTACCATTAAAAGAACATTTTGTGTACCGTGTTGAACGCCTACAGTACTTAGAATACATGACACATTATTTTAAAATGAAAATGTTTGGAAGAAATGCAGGACTATCAAGCAAATTTTGGGAGGGGGTTTCAACACTTGATTACAAAATCTTACATATTTTTTTTACCACTCATGTTACAATTAATTTACCTTTTTCTTCTACCAAGATTTACGATAACTTGAAGACAACTATAATAAATATATTAATTAATTATTAATTGTTCTACCTGCCTACTTTTGGATGTGACAAAATACTGGAATACTCGCAAGTTAAAAAGATCTTACCGAGGTGACGACTATATTTAATTGAGGAAGTAATCATGTTGGCACTTTTATTTGACCGGCCTGTTATTTTATATAATTAACATTAACAACTATCCAGAGAAAAACACACACTAGTGCCATTTTCGGCAACAAAAAATGTTAGTTTTTAAACAAAATTGTAATTTACTTATCACATTCAAGTAATTTCTAGCAGATACAGTTCAATAGAGTTCTGACCTTTGTTCTTCTGTGTGTTTATCTGCCTGATGGACCAATCGATGTGCAACAAGCTCCGCTATGAATCAAACGAAGGCTTAAAAAATGCTCAATATAAGTTAAAATTAATGTTCTATCAACTTGGTTACTTCAGAAGTTATTATATTAATGTTTCTAAAGTTTAGTTGGCAGAAACTTGTAAGTAATGTTGACTGAGTTAACTCAAAAAGTCAACGTTTATTAAGGTTCTGTAACAATAAAACCAGCTTATTGATACTTTAAATGCAAATCTAAATATGTGGGATTATGAAGCTTTCAGAAGCCCTAGAAAAAATGTGTAGCGAGAGAATGGTTATGAAAATAATCACCCTATGTTTTAGTTTTTATTATCAAGTATTAGCTTACAGGTAATCAATCAAGATCTTTCAATATTACAAACTAAATGATGGAGCTTGAATTGGTTATAATAAAACTTTACTTATATTTAATTCCAAGCATAAATATTTTAAATTGTTTATTGTATCCTCATAAGTTTGTTAAATGCAAGCTTGTGTCTATAGTAATCCATTTAAACAAGGACTCCTTAAGTTATGATATATTGTACTCTATGCTGACATGCGATGCATATCACACTTGTCGTTAGGAGATTTAAGAGACTTATTCTTGAAAAGTTTCGCTTTGCAATAGGCTATGTTAAGATTACTAGCTGTTATATCATAATTATCTCATTGCTTACTGATTTTCATTTCTGTAAAACTGTATTGAGTACTAATTATTACAAACTTGGACTCAAATTTGATCGGATTGATCTTTGTACTGATTTCACAACAATTATCTCCAGGCTACAGATCAGATAGTTGCGCCATTTTGTATTCACACTTGTACCGATAGTGTTCTGGCCATTATTTATTTGATCACATTTGAAATATAACTAACTTTATGTTGTTGCAATATTTGAACATCGGTTACACTGAGAGCCGGGCGTCTTAAGAGACGGATCAAAATATAAGCGTCCGTCATCTCTTATTTTGATCTGTGCGGTGTATTTTCAACTTATGCCATTTTTATCAACTTACAAATTCAGTTAAATATGTGTATTTGGGTGTCAAGAAGTGACTTGAAAATGTGTTCTTATTGCTTCTACATGTTTTGCTGAATCACTATTGAACTGTGACTACTAATATAAACTGTATAGACTGATGGGGAAACAATGTACACCACGTTAAGACAACAAGGATCAAATCGTTAGCGTTTGTCGACTTTAAGTAAGTTTTACTAACTATTACCAAAACTATTACACAGTATTGATTTTATTTTGCCATAAATATAAATTAAAATGTATACTTTTTTTTTTACGTGAAGTACAAGAATTGTACACATACTGTTTTAATATATCTATATATTTTCCATACTGACAACTTTTGTTTTAAACAGTAATAGCTATAAAGAAATATTAAGTCCTATGGTTTATTCACATGCTTGTAAAACATAACCTGCCCTCAAGTTTTTCCACATCTTCAAGACTTCTCTAGTCCACTGAGCTACGAGTGTTCTCAACCAGCTATGGTAGTCTCTCTCTCCGGTTTTAGTCGTAATTAAAAATACACACTTATTATGTTAACATGACAAATAAAAACAGACAACTCAAAAACTTTGTGCAGTGAAGTAATATTTTCAATCCTCTCTCCTTTTTTCGTTAAATGTTGAAGGAAAGTTTCTTCAATGCTTGGTCCCGCTACTGCTGTCGGTTGCGTCGGCCCCCTGCAACAACATGTCACCGTGTGTTTTGATAACCGTACAGTCGGACACAAGACACGCTGCACTACTTTTAACTAGAAGGTAAAGGCTGAAGGAAGTGTGTTGGTATGCACCTGGAAGGCGGGTTTAGATAATCCACCTTGTCAGGGGTTTAAGGCTGATCCAGACCAGTAGTGATGAACAAGTTTGATCGTAAGGGCCACACCGAAAATTTAAAATAATGATGCTGGTGAATTTTGAAAATGTCTATATTGCTTAATAAAAGTATTTCAACTTGGTATCATATTACAAAATAAAAGAGTAGGCCCCCTATCAAACATGGCAAAATTCCAAATATTTTATTTCAGCAAGTGTTCGACCTGTCATTAAAATTGGCAAGTCCTCAAATAACTCTTAATTTGTCCTTGTGAATATTTGTTTGATGAAGATTAGCTATAGTTAATGAGAAATGTGAAAAGTTCATTTAAATGTCTATTAAAAAAAAAGAGCTAATTTCACCTTAATATGTTTCACTCACTATGGTGGTTAAACATTCTGA
Organism: Timema douglasi; assembly: GCA_901482245.1. Taxonomy (NCBI): domain Eukaryota; kingdom Metazoa; phylum Arthropoda; class Insecta; order Phasmatodea; family Timematidae; genus Timema; species Timema douglasi. The sequence continues at coordinate 41,859 of CABEEJ010004091.1, forward strand.
ATCATCACTCTCGTAATAGAGTGGACTGTCGAGGATGGGGCGTTCAAGGTTCTAGTCTCGGTCGGATGTACTGAGGATGTTTTTTTATTAAAAATAGTTTTCCATTCTTCCACCACACAAATTTGGGTATACTTCCTCATAATTCAACCTTCCTCATGCCCAACACATTAGCGTAATTAGTACATATGTGTAAAACTCAAACAGATAATAAGACGCAGTACTAATGTTTTTTTATTATGATTCAAAATGTAATATAGATATTTATACAAAACTGTCAAAACAATTTTCCCCCATTTGGTTGTAAATCATATTTTGAAACAACCAACAACTACTTTTATCCTAGCGCGGGAGTAAAAATTGTTTGCGATGCGTCTCAAATACCCACTAGAGGGCACCTTACTATTCACTTTTACATCTTTTCTGATAACTCGACCAACATTTATAAAAACGGTTTAAATATGACCAAACAAATGTGTTTGTAATACAGTGCTGCTATTTGGTGGTGAATAGTGGAACTATAAAAAGTGCTTCAGCGGTACAGTTGAATTATGTTAATTCATACATGTGGGACTAATGTTTAGAGAGCATTAATACATATCAACTATTCAATAAATTTATTAATGTCGTGATATGAGCCATGTGTCTTATGTTATGACCTACTGTTTTTAAACACTAGGGCTACATGATATATACAATAAGCAAATCCTTGATAGCTTGAGACGCCAAATAATCCTAAAACATTTCCAAAAAAATTGTAGAATGAAGTTTATTTTAGATAAGAAACAAAGAAACAGTGATAATGAATGCTTAATATTAACATGTTTTCTTCTAACTAAAATGAGGACAGATTAAAAAGATAAGTTAAACTGTGAATGTAAAACTACAGTACATGCTACATGTTACACATCGATTAAATGAATGAAAATATCTTAGAACTAATTCAAATGCAATTTAAGATTTTTGATAATAAATCCTCTTGTCTCCTACTTGATCTGAATTTTCGTTAATCCGAGCAATCTTTGTTCCCGATTAGTTTGTACTAGCGAGGCTCTACTCCCTGTATATATTATGTATTACAAGCAGTTGACGTATAAACATAACAAATACATGCATCTGTACATGTACAGTCAAGCAAGCAAGCGCAAGACAAACTATGACAATGAAGCACAAACATGTTCAGATAAACAAAAGCTACAAATATATATTTTATTAGAAGTTTGGGAAACAAAACTGTGAACTTGAATTAAAATTGATATATGATAAGTGACTGCCTCTGTTGCCTTTGTGGTCTAGTGTTCAGATCCAGAGGTCCCAGGTTCGATTCCTGATGCTTCCAAATGTTTCTGTGAAGCAGCGGGTCTGGAAAGGAGTCAACTCAGCCTCGCGAGGACAAATGAGCTACTGGAACGGTCTAGAAAACTGAGATTAAGGGCCGGATGGTTTGTTGTGTTTACCATATGACACCCTATATTCGCATAAGTTGACAGTATCTTCACCAAAAGACAGCGGCCGCTCGGTCAGAATAGCTCACTTGCTAGCCGACACTGTGGAGTTCTTTTTATTATGAAAGTATATATTTAATTTAATTTTAGAAGATATTGTTTGGAATTATATGGAGTAATGAATCATTATATTACTCACATGTTAATTAAAATACCATTTTAAGATATACTTGTACTTTAAATCATTGGCTAATTAAGACTTAAAAAAGGATTTAACTTTACAATCCGAATATTGGTTATATTAGCTACTAACTAGAACGTTGAATGTCATATGTTGAATATCTGCAAAAAGTCCCTGACCTATGGCAACATACAACCAAGTAGAAATACATTGTTTATTTATTGTATATTGAGGTAATAATAATTGTCCACATACATTCACAAAAAACAGGTTAGGTTGGGTTAGTGAAACTGGTCATTCATTTATTATGGAGGAACAATTTCATCAGTTTTAGAATTGCCATCAATATTTTGAAGAGTTATGTTGAAGAGAATTACTATTGTTCCAAACATTATGCTTTATATCTAAACAAAACAATAAAAAGTTATTGCAAAATAACTCTGAGTAATAGACAGTTATGTTGGTAGACGCAGTGGTTAATTTACATCTAAAGCATTCCAAAATAATAATTTTGGTGATATATAGGGTTAAAAGTAATAAAAACTCAAAATTGTTTAAAGAATGAGTGTTTTTTTATACATATACTCCATACCAATACTAGTTGTTTTTTTCTTAGCACTGTATCTTATTAACAGGCTAAACACTAATTTTAGTTTTTATTTTGTTATGTTAACCCATCATATTTTGGCAGATAATTTAGGGATATCACTTTTGGAATGTATTATATACTTCGTGTTCTCGGCCCAGCTTTGGCACAAAATACAGCTTTCAAAATGTTCCTCACATAATGGTTGGTATAACTATGATTATTATTATTTTTAAGCCAGGTAGAATTGTTAGTTAGCTAGTTTTATAACGTTAGTAGATAGCAATTTTAAGTGCAATTTACAGGAGTCATGTACAGTAGTTTGTGTTTGGTTGATTTGAACAGTTTCAAAACCACTGATTCACTAATTGGGGATATTTATTGTTTTTATTTATTTCCTAGCACCACTTCTTGCTATCCATTCGGGCTGTAAGCATATGTAGCCATTAATTACACTAATGGGCTAGGGATGAGGAAGGTTGTATTAAGAGGAAGTGTGCTTGCATTTGCATGGAGGGAAAAGTTGAATGCCATTTAGGAAAAAAACCATCCTCGATACACCCAGACAGGATTAGAACCTCAATCTTCCTGTCATCGGCAGTCTAGTCTATTGTGAGAGTGACGGCTTAGACCATGCGGCCACCGAAGCGGGATATTTATAATATGATCAGTATGGATGGTTGATTTTCTAACATTCCTTGTATATGAATACAACTATTCTGGACCTGCTGTGGTCGAGAACACTAAGATGCTAGTCTAGGGTCTCCAGAGGGACTACTGTCGGAATACCGGCTGACTGGGGACTAAAAGTGGAGACAAGGTCCACGCTACACTAGAACTAGGAGGTCCCACGTGCTATCAGCCCTGACAAACTACTCCTGTAAACTACAAAGTGTTAGTAAAAGTGACGTGTTTCTCCCAACAGGAAGATGTTACCTGGGTTGCCCTTAGCTGCCTTGTTTTTACACTTCTTAGTGATCAGCCGACTCTGTTCGCAGGAGGGGTCGCTGTTCGGCTTTAGGCTGTCGCTGCGAGTCATTTGGCTTTGACTCGAGCATTCGCTCCACGAACCTTTCTCATAGCGACAAGCTGCAGGGAAGAATACAGACACTGGGTCCTTTGCACCTTGACCATAATGAGAAGGAGGGAGAGGGGAGTGTGATATTGACATTCGGGTCTTGCCCTAACTTTAACAAAACATCTAGTGCCCAGACCGTTACTTTATCATTCAATATGAGGGAACAATCCTATTCTCACAGTTTCCTCCAAGAATTGAACCTGACCTTTGAGTCCAGTCAGTGGTGGATCTAACAAATGGGATAGAGCTGCACAATACCCCCAAGCCCCGGTGTGCAGGTCCACAAATTTTTGTTGCTCATTAAGGGCTAAATGCCCCGGAAACGAAAGGTAACTGATAGAGGAGCATAGAATGGATCTTTGTGAATTGAATGGTGTAATTTAATACAACATGTATTGTAGTTAGAGTTTTCCTCCTCCCTTGTTTGTTCTACTACAGCTGGACAGCTCCACCCTGTGGAGTTATACAACCACTGGCTGTATGGCATTTAGGAGGTCCTGATAGACTATTCTAGCGTCTTGTCCTGTAAGGAGGTCCTTAGAGACTATTCTAGCATCTTGTAGTCCTGTAAGGAGATCCTTAGAGACTATTCTAGCGTCTTGTAGTCCTGTAAGGAGATCCTTAGAGACTATTCTAGCGTCTTGTAGTCCTGTAAGGAG
>CABEEJ010004091.1:52209-64873 GCA_901482245.1 Timema douglasi
GTTGAAAACACTACAGATGCCCCCAGTGGGAAAGCTAAATTACAGCTTGTGAAAGCTATGATCTTTCAGTTGAAAACAATACAGATGCCCTCAGGGGGAAAGCTAAATTACAGCTTGTGAAAGCTATAATCTGTCAGTTGAAAACACTACAGATGCCCCCAGGGGGAAAGCTAAATTACAGCTTGTGAAAGCTATGATCTTTCAGTTGAAAACAATACAGATGCCCCCAGGGGGAAAGCTAAATTACAGCTTGTGAAAACTATAATCTGTCAGTTGAAAACACTACAGATGCCCCCAGGGGGAAAGCTACATCTATTCGGAAGGAAATGACTCCTCGTTACCTTTCTTGCACTTCTTCTGGATAGTTTTGGTCTGTTCGCAGGTCTGTTGGTCTCCCTTCTTGAGTGTTAGCGTCCTGGTCCTCATGTTGGTCTTGGAGTCGCAATCCGACCACGCCCCTTTCACGTAGCGACACGGGTCTACAACAAGGTCAAACCTATCCATTTGGTGGCAGTGCCAGAGGTCTGTTTTAGCAGAAAGAAACAATTAGGTTTGTATCAACACTATTATATAATAATTAACAAATGGATTGTTTCAGAAATGGCTTCAGATTATCGCGCTAAAATGTATTCAAAACTTTATATTGGGAAAGGTTATATATAATGAGGCCTCACTAGATCTTCTAGTTAAAGGTTTACCCGTCCAATGCTATCAACTTTTCATAAATTTGGATCTTACAGTGTTTAGTTTTTTTTAAAGATACCATTTTATATATTTTCTCTTCACATCAAGATGCAAACTTTAAAACAAACTTTCTCACAACTCTATCTAGTTTTTAATCCGTACCAGTCAAGACGTTGAGAGTTGAGTTATTATTTTAAACCAAAGAGAAATAATATTTACCGATACACAATCATACACTAATCATGGTTTCCATGATGATGTAAACAAAGAATGATTGTACGGTTGAGTCACCGCGTACACAGCTAAAAGTTTGCAAATTCGCTTAGAAAATTGGGTTTCTATTGGAAGCTACTACTGTATTTTTGTCAAAATTCTGGCCCCCTAAACTTTAAAAGGGGTGTTTGATTGTCAAAATCGGGTAGACAGTTTTCTTGTAATCAATCACCGGGATGGGTTTATCAAATTGTATATGTACAGTTTCACACTCACCAGACTTTTGTCACCGCTGATTAGATTTTAGTGAACTTTGTTGCAGTGAACACTCGGTTACAGTGAACCTAGTTCATTGGTCCCAACCCACATACATTTCAATAATGAACATTCAACTTCGGTTTTAGTGAAGAGAAAAATGGAATCTTTCAATAAGAAATGTCATTCTAACATCATATTCTTTAGAAACATAGTCTACCTGTTTGATTGTTTGGACTTAAAGACACCGATTCTCTACCTGAGTTCTTGTTTAGGTAGCACAAAGCTTGGTTGAAAGTACGGAATGTGGAGGGGGAGTAGGGGAGGGTTGAGCTTAAACAATATTACTGTACTGATTGGCCTGGTTTAAGCTTTGATACCTTTGTCTGCGGTAAGCAAAGGAAGATAGTCTTCTGAGTTGTATTAATATGGCAGTAGTTACAGGAGAGTGAATTACAGTCTGTGACCATTTAGTAATTGTTTTCACTAATTCCTTTATTTGAGAGGATATATGAAACTAAAACAAATTAGACTTTTCTACTCAGTTTAGTTTTTTGAATGCATGGATAGTGTGGAAAATACACATATTCTAAAGAAGGATCTGGAAAAAATATTAACTAAAACAGTATACAGTAAACAGCAGCAACTAATGATTTTTTAAGATTATAGATTTCAATAAAGAGTGATTGTATTTGAACTCTTATTTTGTTTGTCACTATCTCACTACGTTCAGATTAAAAAACAACAACTGTTTTAGTGAACTTCGGACATAGTGAGTAAAATATCTGAGTATGTGGAGGTTCATTATAACCAGAGCTGACTGTATATATATATATATATATATATATATTTGATTGCAAGCTGGAGTTTCAAACAAACAATATACTGTTTTCAAATGTTAAGTTCACAGTAACCATTTCGCACAAGGAAAGTAGTCACGATTTAGTCAAGGCGAGGTAAGGTCTTCATTTTGGAAAGCTATCTTCTACCCTGAACCGGAGGTGGAAAAAGTTTGGCGGGTGGAACAGCTGTCACGTGACATTAAAACAGTTTAAATGTCATCTGTAAGAAAATTAATATGTTAATCACTATCTATCTATAAAACTATTATTTAAAAACGGAAACTAGCGCTGTGATTGTATTGTTGAATGTTGTGAACACGGCCATCTTGAACTGTGTCATTGTATGTATTTAACAATGTTCAACCCTTGCTTTACTACAGCCTTTGCATCAAGACATCTTCACCTCAAACTTTCCGTGCATGAACATAATTTATTTAATAAAATTATCCTTTTCTCGCTAGTTGATTTGTGTAACCATTTACTGATATAACTATTCAATGATTTTTATTACGAATGCGTAGTACCTGTTAACTACAAACATATTTTTTGTGACCAACATTGATAACATTTGACTATATTATTAATGTTATTTTACAGGTAGTGAAAATATTTAAATTCTACGCTTCAGGTCCCAGTGTTCGTGGGTTCGAACCCAGCCGAACTCCCCTAGTACATTAGATTTGTACCAGACTGTGCAGGCACCACTAACCAGTCGAATGGCTGCGTGTATGTCTTGCTCAGGATGGATAGAAATCACATCACAACAATCCTAATGTTTAATAATCAAATAGCCGAAGCTATTATTTATGATTTTAGTGAGGATAACTCCATTTAGATATCATATTCTGAAAATTGAAAAATGACACCTGGACACGGGAATCGAACCCGGGACCTTTGGCTTAGTACGCTAATGCTCTAACCACTGAGCTATCCAGGAATCGATTCCCGTGTCCACGTGTCATTTTTCAATTTTCAGAATATGATAACCTTAATGTTGTTGACCTAGGAAGAATATGATATGTACAGTAAATTAAACTGACAACTAGAGGTCACATGGCTTGACGTATGAATACGTGAAAGTAAATCTAGTAACTTTTTAATATCTGTCAGCTATTTCCATTCATGATGAAGTTGTGAAAAAGACGAAAAATTTGTTCAGTAGAGATAGATGTAAGCTAGTTTTCATTGTTGCCAGTTAAGATCATATCCGCCATCTTTCTTTAAATAGTTGTAGGTAGTTTCTGTTGTATTTAAAAAAAAAATCAATCCATGTTATTGCCCCAAAATTCGATAAAATTCATCTCCCGGAACATGTTTTAATGTATTTGTTTGCGAAAACTAAGGCTTGATCAAAAATGCAACTTAGCTCATGGCAGTAAGATAATAATATCTGCACTCACATAGCGATCAGTAATGATTATGTTTCCACACCACTAGTCAAATGAGAGAGTGCCCACACCACTAGTCAAATGAGAGAGTGATGTCGATCTAGGCAAATTTTGGAAACTTTTCAAAACGCTCTGATCAAATTAAATAACTTATTCTCGAGTCCATTTTACGAACCATTTATAGTTTCTCGTTTGTTTTCTTGATTAAAATCCCCAAGTGCTCACTTTGACCGTCCCTCTGTAAATGCGAGTAATAAAATATCTCGCCAACATTTTATATTCACAAAGGGGCGCTATCATAACTTTTTGTAGACGCCATCTTGAAAACTACTATCGCAGCAATCTGTACGATTAAACGAACCAATTCATGCGTCGAGCTCAAACTAATTTCTGTGGAATTAATTTTTGAACACACATTATGGGGGGGGTCCATTAGTGAATGTGGAGGTATCATTCTTGCAAGACCCCTTCCCTTCCCCCCTCCACCAACCATTCTTGACATGAATTATTCCGCAGTTGAACCAGGTCCAACAATTATTCCAACTCGTAATTTCCACTTTTCCCCTCACTCTTACATTAAAAAAAACTTATTCAGACATCTTTCTTTATCTTAATTGCTGCCATTCTTCAACTCATAACTTTTTTTAACTGGCTTCCCTCACTCCCCTTCCTCCAGTCTTTTTCATACAACTCTTATTCTCACGTAGTTTTTTTTTAAATATTTGTGAGCTCATGTTTTTTTTTATTATTATTTTCATATCTCGTTTTATTATACTCCTGATTATTATTTTCTCTCTCACTCTCCCTCTCTAATAAACTGAGTAAACTTTTTTTTAACACAAACCACTGTTTGTTATGATTTTGACATCTCTATTTTTTTTTATAATGGCTTGTACTTTATCTTCATTCCTTTTTGATAATATCTGTCAGAGTCAGATCAATGCTTTCCTCACTTCTGACACATTTTTCACCCGCTATTTTCTAAACTTTTTTTTTTCCTATACTCACATTCATCAATCAGTCTTGCTGTAGTCTTCATCATTTTTCTTGTCCTCTTTCATCAATTTTCCCTCACACCAAACCTTCACTTCATTATTATCACGATCATTTTGGTACCATACTCTTAAATAAAGTTTAATCATTTATTGCCATCACATTATTTTTTAACACATTTAATTCTTGTACAGGCTGTTGGCAACTTATCCTTCAAGAAAAAACACAACGACCTGACTCCAAGTCATTAATTTACAACCTAGTGAGAGAGAATAAACTAATTTATTGGAGAACAAAGTTTTAACTCTCTCCAAGAATAATTCAATTGTTGAACAAGAGACCTTTAAAAAAACGGGCAGATACTAGCTCATTCAAAGGTGAGCCCTTCATTGTTCATATTTTGGTTCATAAAGCGAGTATATAATGTAATTAAAGTACTCAATAACAAAGTAACAGCAATTAAACTGAGTATAGATGTAATTGAAGTGCTCAATAACAAAGTAACACCCTGATAAACTTAGTATAATGTGTATTTTATACAAAGTAACACCCTGATAAACCTAGTATAGAATGTATTTTTAAAGTACTAAATATCAAAGTAACATAATGTTAAACAACAAAGTAAATAACAAAGTAACAGCCCTTAAACTGAGTATAGAATGTAATTAAAGTACCCAATAACAAAGTAACAGCCCTTAAACTGAGTATAGAATGTAATTAAAGTGCTCCATAACAAAGGAGCATCCCAGCTACCTGGGTAGAGAGTGTAATGAGAATACTCACCTCTGCTTTTATTTCCCCCTTCCTTCCCCTCACCCCTATTCTTGGCTCCTCTCTCGCTCCGAATAAGCACCTCGTGGTCGTCTTCCTCCCAGATCTCTCCCTCAGCCACGGCCAGGGCCACGAGCACCAGGCTTGCCACCAGAACAACCACCCACTTCATCCTGCCAACATAACAATAACAACATTAGACTATAAGGTCACCAATGCCAGGCTTGCCACCAGAACAACCACCCACTTCATCCTGCCAACACAACAATAACAACCTTAGGCTATAGGGTCACCAATGCCAGGCTTGCCACCAGAACAACCACCCACTTCATCCTGCCAACACAACAATAACAACATTAGACTATAAGGTCACCAATGCCAGGCTTGCCACCAGAACAACCACCCACTTCATCCTGCCAACACAACAATAACATTAGGCTATAGGGTCACCAATGCCAGGCTTGCCACCAGAACAACCACCCACTTCATCCTGCCAACACAACAATAACAACATAACAGTAATAATTAATGAAAAACTTAAACCGACCATCCAAGAAGCGTTAGGCATTATTTAAAGCAGGAATCAATGTGCTGAAAAAATTAACTGCGGTACAATTAAGTCTAATTTGAATTTAAATAATTAAATTTTTATTTAAATTAAATGGCTTTACTATGAATAGATACTAAAGTTACCAATGTATAAGCTGTATTCCTCAGACACATGTAAAACTCCAAAATATATTAATATGATATTTAAAAATAAGTTATGTGCTTGAATTTGCCAGAAATTTGTATACAACGATAGTAAAAGAATGCCAAGCTAAGATTATTTTTATTTAGGAATAGCTCCTTTTATAGATTTTTTTTTCAAATAAGTCTTGTTCACTACTGTATTTTTTAAGTTTGCTCGAATAAGTTATTAGGAAAAATGTTCCACGCACAGTGGCGCAGGAACGTTTTTATTTAGGGGTGTGAAAATAATCCTGTACTTTTATAGGGGATAACATTTATGAGATAAAAAAACACAAGAAAATGTAATACAGCTTCTCCTCGCACTACGCGAGTGATTCGTTCTGATAAATAATCGCATAACATAAAAACACGGACATGGATGAGATAGGGAAAAAGTAAATAAAAACCTAAAACTATATATATATATATAAAATTAATTGTAAAATAATAGTATACGTAACAAGATTTAGATTATACACTAATTAAATACATTGAGCTATGTTTAGGCATTCTAGTCACACGTATTATCATGTATGTGGCAAACACATTTAACCATTCTTTCAAATTTAGGCATTTCAGCACTGATACAGTGGGTAAAGGGGGGAGGGGAGTGTAGGAGGGTAACGAGGCTACTTTAACTGTAGTTGACGACATTTCTTGTTCTTCTTTAGTAGAAAGGATCGTGGAGTTTTAATAGTGTTATTTTAGTTTTTGTTTTACATTAACGACTTATTAGTCATTGTGATGTTATATAATTATACATCAAAGAATCCCAAACGTCAAGAGTGAGATTTTATATATTTTCATATAATTTAGTTAATCAGTGGTGCACCCAGCCATTTACTTTGGGGGGAAGCATTCAATCAAGGCTGTAGCAAGAATGATATTTTGACGGAGAGAGCGGGTTTGGGGTTGCACAGCCTCCTAAGACCTGAAGGTCGAGAATATTTATGAATATTAAATGTCTTTATAAATAATTTGGAGTAGTTTTATAGTAATTAAGTAATTTAAATAATACAGATGGTATTGAAGCTATTATTTGTATGTTTTTTTCAATTGTTAATATTGTGTGTAACGGTAAACATTTTGAATATTAGGCTTTAGTTTGAAGCCTGCTCTTAAAATGTAGCTAATACATTCGACACATCTTCAATGTTAGTTATACTTAATATTATTTAAATTTCTATTAACATTATTGTGGTGTTGGGGAGAAAGGGGTAAGGGGGCCAAATACCCTGTTTGCCCCTCTCCCCCTTGGGTGCACCACTGCTTACAGCAAAAGATCTGATGGACGCTTGATCGATGTATCACTTCAGTTTACTCTTATTATGATTGTTTGCTTCGAGTATTGCTAACTGTGTGCTTGTAATTACACTGGGATAATTGAATAGGATCTGTCTTTCTTATGCGTTCAGAAATGTGAACATACCACTCTTAGCCCCGACATTAATATTTACTTAAATTTCTAACCATGTAGATATCATTACAATTTGAGGACCACCTATGTGGTCTAGTGATCATACATAGGTTCTGGCTACGGACCCAGATGTCCCGGGTTTGATTCCCGGCGCGTACAGATTATCTGGGAAGCAGTGGGTCTGGAACGGGCTAGATTCAGCCTAGATTGGATAAATAAGGAGCTGCTTGAATAAAGTAGTAGTGGCTCCGGTATAGAAAGCCGAGCTTCATGGCTGGAGTCATTGTTGTGCTGACCCCATGACACCCTCTATCCACAAGAGTTGGCACTAATTCGCCAAACAGTTTGGTAGCCACTCGGTAGGTATAGCCTGAATGCGGGCTGACACCATGGAGTTACTTTTATCAAATTTTGAGTGGAAGGTAATCATCGTTATGGATAAATAAAAGAAGAGAGAATATGAAAATGGGGGCACAAAATTTCCTAAGTTAGCATACAGGGGAAATAATAAATGTTCGAGAACTACTGTTCAAATATAGCCCTTGAAATAATCCCTTGACGTTCTTGGACAATGGGGGTTGAGGGTCCTCGGCCCCCAAATCTCCCCTGGAACTTATAAAGTACAGCATACCTATTAATTTTTCTCAGAATACGCCACTGAGGAAAAAATATCTAAATTATACCGGGTGTTTTTTTAATTAATTGTAATGATATTGGTTTGGATTAACTCTAAATTATGTAAGAAGTCATGGATGAAGGTAATTTTTCTTTAAAGTAATATTATGTAGAGTATATTTTTAAGATTCATCCATGAAGAAACACGCGCTTCTCAGAAACATTGTGAAAAGGATTTCACCACTAAAATATATTTTTTATACCATCTTTCCTGTTAAAGGAACAACTGCGTTGTTTCTTGTTTAAAGGAACAACGTCATAGTATTTGGCAGAAGACGCCATTTCTCTATACCAATAAGAAGCTAGCCTTCACAAAACCTGTCGCCAGGACTCTTTCTATTAGTTAGATTTTACACTGTTGATGAGGGGAGAGAAAGGCAAGGGGTATGTTATATATAAACCATTGTGCGTATGTTTAAGGCATCTCCGGGATCCAAACGTCGACACCGAGATCCCGCTCACGCACAAGTCAGTCAGTCTAACACAGTATAATTTATATCACATCAATATCACAAGTGTGCAGTGATATAAAACATTTAATTTAAATATGTACAAGTAATTAACAGGTGTAATTTAAATAAACCGTGTGTGAAATAACAGCCATCAACAGTTCTCTTTCTTCAATTTTATTAATATACCGATTTAATTAGTGTTCGAACACGGAGCTATAAACAGCAGATTAAACGGTATATTTTCCGTACAGTGAGGATAGGCGCTCGATCACGGATCTATAGACAACCTATACATCATCACAGCATTCTTATATCAAGGAATTAATCCGTAGTGTTTCAATCGACGGCCAAAGCGGGGTGATTGATTCCATAGTGTTACAATTGACGCCCAAAAAGCGAGGCGCGATAAATCCATATTATTACATAATTCTCAACTTTCACCCGCATAACTTTGTTTATCCTCGCCCAGATATCATTTTGCAAATTTACCAGCTGTGTTTTATTCTGTGAACACAACGTCACGGCTGTCTATTGTTGTGTGTAATCAATCGCCCCGGCTACCGACTGTCCGCCATACCGGCTTGTGTGGCGGGCTGCCAGCAGCGCTCTGAGCGGGACTTGACAGAACATATCACGATATTCACAATTTGTAACATTGCTGGACTGTAGCAGGTGACACGGCTGATATAATGGCAGGACAAATAACCATTACCTGGGCTACAGTATGTAGTTTTATTATTAAAAACTAAGCTTGGAAATTTAGAATCAATTAAGGTTACAGAAATATTATAATGATTTAATGGTATAATATTTGAAGGATTATGAAACGTGTGATCAAGTTTTAAATTTCGAACGTATGACACTCATTCCTTCATTTTATATTATATTTGCAGAATGGTGAAAGATAATAATACACGGACTTGCGCGGAACTGGAGACATTGATATTAGACGGTGAGCGCCGAGGAAGGCTCGCGCATTGTTGAGTTTGATCCATAATGAACTGGACGAGAGGTCTGATTGTTAATTACGTTCCAATCTACGACATCTGCTTCGGACAGGCTGAAAGGAACACGGGGTCTAAAGACCATCCAATAGTGTTCAAGCGCTCCTGACAAACACTTGGTTGCGTCCGCCTAAAAGGGAGGGGGGGAATGGTTTGGAACAAATTGTTGGAGGGGAAAAAAAACTCCGTTAAAAAGTACAATTAGTATATCTGTAATAAAAGTGAGGAGTGACAATCAGATAACCAAGTCAACTTTGTCGAAATGTCGGCTCGATTTGGTAGAAATTCGATGAGTCACAAAGAAAAAAAAAATGATTAAAAAACAAAACACAAAAAACGAGGGTTTTTTTCTCGCTTCGTCCCAGACAAAGAGAAATTCGTCTGTGTGGAAGCAATCAGACGAAAAGAGGAATCACAAATGGATCTGTAAAACGAATTAGTTCATGGTTGGGTGGAAATTGATTTTGAATTATCAATATAAACGCTCTCCTCTCAGCCTTCCACACCCCTGCCACCCCTTTCCCTAGCGACTGATTCTACTCAGATTGCTGATAGGGAGGTTTTTAGGGGCGAGGTTGGGACCACTGTCAGTTCTTGTGGTATTTCTGGGATGCGTCATCAGAATTTCAATTTGCTTCGCTGTTTGAAATGGGGGGCAGTGTTCGACCCAGCCCCTAATTACGGACTTACTACAGCCCTTTTTAGAATCTCCCACTCGCAACCCCTACTTTCTGGGTTTCTTACCACAAATTAATCGTCTCGGCTGAAGAACGTGCTATGTCTAGATACAGAACCGACTATAAAACACAGTGGGGGATAAGGTTACCATTTTATTTCTCACTGGTATATTTATTTCGTTTCAAAACAAGTGTGTCCACGTGGATACCACCAGTGCAACACGGCTTCTACAGAGCCATACAGTCCCAGAAGACGCGCACTCTGAGATATGACTATTTGGATGAATCTGAACAAGAGATGTGAGTTGATGTGGCACGTGTATCATGTTTCTTCGTGTGAGAGAGATGGCAGCAATTTTCATCATTGTGACTGATCAATAAGATTGATTGGTAGAGCGAACCACAGAAACATAAAAAGTTGGTGACCTGGCGGTCTAGGGGTAAGGTGTCAGATTTCTATGCTGGCGGCCGGGGTTCAATCCTCGGTCCCGGCACAGATTTATCTGATTACCAAACCCTTCCTTCACCTCTGACAAGACATCTTGTGAATGTGAGGAATGCCAGGCCTCCACCGTGGTTCGGATTCCACGTTAAACTGTAGGTCCTCCATTTCATCTCACAATCACCCTACCATTACACATTAGCGTAANCCAAACCCTTCCTTCACCTCTGACAAGACATCTTGTGAATGTGAGGAATGCCAGGCCTCCACCGTGGTTCGGATTCCACGTTAAACTGTAGGTCCTCCGTTTCATCTCACAATCACCCTACCATTTCACATTAGCGTAAGTGCGTATAACCCGAACGGGTAGTAAGACGCAGTGCTAATAATAATAATAATAATAATAATAATAATAATAATAATAATAACAACAACAATGTTTTATCTTGCTTGCAGTATTGTTTCATTTACTTTTCCTATCGATAAAAGGGAACAAGAGATGAAAAAAAGTTTGTTTTTTTAACTCAATTTTTACCAAATACTTGTTTTTTTTTATATCACTCTGTTAATTTCGTGCCTGATGTGTATAAATTTCAACCATAATATATGTGACATCAACGTCGGTTATAGTTTACTTCTAATCAATAACTATTTACTTTGCGAATGAAAATGAAAAAAAAATGGTAACAACACATCCTTTGTTCATTAACTCAATACAATCTTAATAACTACTCGTTATCCAAACAGTTTGGATTAATTTAGGTTGCATTTGTTGTATAATATATACATAAAAATGATCAAGTATAAAAATAAAGAGATATTATATTCATTTTAGAATAATATGTTATCAAAGTTTTATGTAAGAATAGCTCTATTGTGACTATTTGTAGGTTGTTATTGTTTTTCCACATACCTACCATTCATATACGACACGTGCACAATCGAATCCAAAGGATGGTTCGAGACTGGTTCGGAACCAACATCCAATAACGCTCAGGGCCGCATCTAGAAATATGACGCTCCTATGCACATGAGACACTCCACCAACATTATATTGTTATCTGTCGATGAGTTATTTATTGCTACTATTTACACTATATCCCCTATAATTATATGACCACCATGACAAATGGTTGTGCTCGTCTATACCGGGCACAACTTTGCAATTCGCATGAAGTGACACAATTATAAGCAGACACACGGCCATAGTAGACACGACAGAACTCTCAACAATACACTAGCGGTTTATAACAAGCACGCTTCAACTTTAATCCATTCACGGTAGGAATTGACTTCTGAAAGACCTTTTTCCCTACCATAAATCTACTATATAGTAGGATATTGGTAGGAAAAAATACCTTTCAGAGAGTAATTCCTACCGTGAATGGAATATACAGCCGAGTCCGTGTGTGTTGTTTTAGTGAAAATTATGTTCATTCGTGTGGAACACAAAGGTTTCAGTTTCCCATCCCGTGATATCGTACCTCGCAAAGGCCGCTGCTGTAGACATTTTTTTTAAAAATGTGTCGCCCCTAAAAAATCTCGCGTCCTAGGCACGTGCCTAGTCTGCCTAATGGGCAATGCGGAGCTGATAACGCTCCTAGTTGTATCTGGTGACGGACCAAAATAACTTTCCGACGGTATCTTTTTCAGGTTCGCCCTCCAGCCGCTAGAGCACATAAACACGGGACTCACGCATTTATCTGTGGGACGAGCACGCATTATCGGCAGCGTCACCCTCGTTCAGACGAACAAGTCATTATCGGGACTGAATCTTGAATCCTGCGAGCGTTCAGTGGCGGAGCGAGGAATATATTCTGGGAACGACAGGAAGTGTCTGGGAAGGGAAAGAAGGATAGCTAAAAGGAGAAGGTGGAGGTAGAATTCATTCGATTCTATTTAAAGGCGAGTTCCCCCTCCCCCCCTCTTATTCCCCCCTCACGCACGGGGGAGACGACGCATTCGATTAATTGAAACTATTTGAATTGGGAATAGAACCAGAGAAAGACAGGACACGGAATTGATTCATCTTTGATTACACTTTGATGATTTATAAACAGCCATTTAATCGCTGAGAGAATGGTGGAGGGAAGACGGGGAGGGGGGGGGGGGTACAGAA
>CABEEJ010004092.1:0-42871 GCA_901482245.1 Timema douglasi
TATCATCAGAATAAGAATAACCTTTGGGTAAATGGGTGAAATGCGGGTTGCGGGTAGCCCCTTCAATCGTAAAGCTCCTTCTTAAAAACGAGAATATAGAAGCACTTTATTAATATACTAGTTAAACACAGGAGTTTTTAACTGATGATTTTGATGGGATAGCAATTTGGGTAAGTAATAGAAAAATGCGCTAGCATTCTCACTGAAAGAGGATATAAAAACATTGACTTCAAAAACTACTTCCAATTTACGCGGCCCCAGGTTTTACTTCCTAGGATGTAAGGAGGCGATACTGTATATAATTACGTACCAATATGTGAACTTATGGTCGTAAGAACGTGATAATGTAAACACCTATGTATGCAGGACATTAGGATTGTAAGGACATGAGGATGAGAGAATTCAAGAACATGAGGCTATAATGACGTGATGATGCATGGACGTAAGGATTGATACGAGGTCGTGAAAATATGAGGTACATCTGCTCTTGAGGTTTATTAGTAGCATGATGATGTAGGTGGTTGAGTAAGGAAGGCCGTGTGAGCCATTGTAAAATATAATTACGATTATATCAAAATTTACTCTTTGAATGGCTATGAAAACAAGACACATTTTGAAGTTCACTAAAAGATGCCATTCCAAACACTAATAACCTCTCTAATGCTATGCGTTTGTAAACAAATATATTTAAAACACAATAATTATCCTTTGCAGTCTATTAATAAAGTTTTTGATTAGATAAAATAATATACTTGATCTAACTTATTATCGCTGTGGAATCTTCGGGAAGTTATATGGATGGATATATCTCAGCCCTAGAATAGTCCCTGGGCTTATTTTTTTTTAGCACCACGTCTTACTACCTGTTCGGGTTATATGCTTATGTACTAATTACGTTAGTGGTTTTAGGAACTATGAAGGGTGTATTTAGAGGAAAGGTACTCGCATTTGCGTGTAAAGAAAGTGGAACACCATTTTAGGAAAAAAAACCTCTCAGTACACCTAACCGTGATTAGAACTTTGATCTCCCCGTCATCGGTAGTCTAGTATACTGCGAGAGTAGTGCGTTAGACCACGCGACTACCGTAGTTAGTGGTTCAATTTGCTTTCGGAAAATAAATATTATTTTTCCATGAGACCCGCGTCCTACCCGTTTAGGTTACACACATATCTACACTAATAGAGTAGTGATTAGAAAGGTGGGGTTTTAGAGTAACTTTACCAGCGTTTGCATGGAGGGAGAGTGAACAATAATTTAGTATTATCAATACTCAGTACACCAAACTAGGATTTTAACCCAGACCCTACTGAATCGGCAATCTAACCTGTTGCGAATGTGACACCTTGACCAGGAATGGGGGCTCCTTTGACAGTGGAAGGCCCCGAATACCTCATGTGTATGCCTCGTGTGTACCTCATAAGGTCACACACTTCAGGTACACTATATTTTGACAAAGTTATAAATACTTACTTTACCTGAATATAAGATGATGTATTTTTAGGAGCCCATAAAGGAGCAAACAATGTTTTATTCTTTTTTCCTTTCTATTCAACGAGAACAAACTTTGAATTTTCTATATTTTTTTATGCATTCATAGAGAAATATTATTTTTTTTAACTATGAAATATTTGCCAGAAACAGTTCTTCTGTTTTTTTCTGGAATTTATTCTCCATGGAATGGTTCATTTTAAAATTCATCTATAACTCTTTATTGAACACTTCAATTTATAATTTTGAGAATAAGCGATAAAGAGACATAACCGACGTAATATGCCAAAAGCTTGCACCGAACACCTCAAAAGGCTGCTGGTTCCCTAGACCTGCCTTAGACTATGCGACTACCAAAACGGGTGGCTGAGAACATTTCCTTTAAACATATCTATTTTATAAATAAGTCTATGGGATTTTTTTTTATCATTGTACAGATATTTTCGAGTGAATAGTTTTAAAACGCATTTTATTGACATGGTGTATCATAACATATTACATATATATTTATCTTAAAGATAAAAGTTGAGAAGTGCTCCTTCTAAGGAAATGCACATGAATTTACTTAGACCAATAGTGTAGCCAAGGTTTGAGGGTGGGTTATGCTAATGATTGCTCAACCCCCAACCCAACAAATTATGGGAGGGTTTGGGGGTTGAGCAATCATTAGCATACACCACCCACATCCACCATACATCACTGACTTGGAAAAAATATGGTAAATTTGACTTACTAGTTAAGCTCTCCAAGCCCCGGATTTGAACCCCGGCCTCTCAAGTCAGACTCAAACACGCCACTCATACACAAATAACATATACTCCAATTCACTACTATTCCATAAATCCTCAGTTTGATTTAGATTGTGAAATATCACTAAATTAAAAAAGTTATTATACAAATAACTAAATATAGCTCACCCTTATCGGTGCAAACACAGTCTGAGGCGTCAGTATAGAAACAAACTCGATGGTCAGGGATAGAAGGGGTGAGGTTTGAGCCTAAGCTGGCTGTACTGGGGGTGGTTTTTCGCGGTGTACTTTTCATGCCCTATTCATACTAAAGCGGATACATTTCCTCAATCTAACCTTCTTGTTAACTTTGGTCTTTAACGCGTTAGTAATTATGTATGCACTTATATAGCTAATGTATACAAATCCACAATGTTACACTCACATTGCATCCATCATCTTTGATGAGATCATGGTTCGAATACCAGCTGGGTAAACTAGGTAGCTTGACATTGGAGCTTTTAGACTCAAAAGCCTCATTCAGCTGTTATCTATATTGTCTTGAAGATCACCTTAGGACTCTCGGGCCATGTTAGGACTACTTGAGCTACTACCAAATGAGATCTACTGACTTTAGTGTATAGTTTTTACCAGGGCGATTAATAATTACCACAATAACCGCTCTGATAACGATCTACTAACAGCAATAAATAACTTAGTTTTCCTAATTGATGGTAATGCAACCCGCAACACGGGACTGTACGATGTGTAGTATAAAATGTATTTCACGGCGTTGTGTGGGCTCAGATAAGTCTTTATACACGTCTTGTATAGCCCCTACTCCAGACTAATACCCGACCCCTTTAGTGTAGCGTGATCCACTGGTATTCTTTCTATTAACACTGCACCCGGAAACTTTCAGTACTTCATAGTATCACCTGATACCTCCTGAGTCTAGTAGAGTGTGACCTCCTGATCACACTCCAACTAGAGTACCTTAATTCTCAGGACTAGCACGATGAACTTCCTGAGTTTAGTGGAGTTAACCCCAAGCACCCTGCCTTATTAAACTAAACATGGATGCTTTAAGTTCTCCAAACTAGTACTTGGGACCTTCTGATTCGGATGTATTGTGAACCACCGTATCCTGCCTAGTACGGTCCTCTTGAAGTCCCCAATCAGCCGTTGTGACAACAGAAATCTCTTGGATACCCTTAGGGCTCACGGAAGAAACTACTATCAACGTAGACCTCCGTGCCTAAATACCCTGATGTGGATGGCCTGCCAGTAAAAGATAAGTGAACTCACTGTTGAGGACACGTGGTCCGGATGCTGCGCTGGACTGATAGACACACTGGCGGAGGAAGATTGCAATGTGAAGAAGCTCTCCAGGAGGCTCTGGTTGACGTTACCTGGGACGCGCACAGACGGAGACTAGTCGGCCACGCGGGCAGGACCCCGCTTATATACCCCTATGTGACGTCACATATGAAGGGGATAACGGTGGCTCATCTGACACACACTGACCATTGCGTATAGGGACCCAATGACCCATGGACAGTTCCTGACAGCAAGGTCTGTGTATATACTGGCCACTGATGATATGAATCAGTGACTGACCACTGTTGCTGGAAGCCAGAGACGATTCCTGGCAACATGGCCGATGAACAGACCAGCCACTACTGCGAGTACCCAGGGACAGTCCCTGGCAACATGGTCTATGTACAGACTAGCCACTAATGTTAGGGCTCAGGGACAGTCCCTGTTAACCAGGTCTATGAATAAATTAGCCACTGCTCCTAGGGCCCAGGGACAGTCCCTGTCAACAAGGTCTATGAATAAATTAGCCACTGCTTGTAGGGCCCAGGACAGTCCCTAGCAACAAGGTCTATGAATAAATTAGCCACTGCTTGTAGGGCCCAGGACAGTCCCTAGCAACAAGGTCTATGAATAAACTAGCTACTGCTTGTAGGGCCCAGGGACAGTCCCTAGCAACAAGGTCTATGAATAAACTAGCCACTGCTCCTAGGGCCCAAGGACAGTCCCTGGCAACAGGGTCTATGAATAAACTAGCCACTGCTTGTAGGGCCCAAGGACAGTTCCTAGCAACAAGGTCTATGAATAAACTAGCTACTGCTTCTAGGGCCCAAGGACAGTCCCTGGCAACAGGGTCTATGAATAAACTAGCCACTGCTTATAGGGCCCAGGGACAGTCCCTAGCAACAAGGTCTATGAATAAACTATCCACTGCTCCTAGGGCTCAGGGACAGTTCCTGGCAACAAGGTCTATGAACAGACTAGCCACTGCTGCTATGGTCCAAGTACAGTCCCTGGCAATNAAGGTCTATGAATAAACTAGCTACTGCTTCTAGGGCCCAAGGACAGTCCCTGGCAACAGGGTCTATGAATAAACTAGCCACTGCTTATAGGGCCCAGGGACAGTCCCTAGCAACAAGGTCTATGAATAAACTATCCACTGCTCCTAGGGCTCAGGGACAGTTCCTGGCAACAAGGTCTATGAACAGACTAGCCACTGCTGCTATGGTCCAAGTACAGTCCCTGGCAATATGGTCTAGGTACAGACTAACCACTGTTGCTAGGGCCCAGGGACAGTTCCTGGCAACATGGGATATGAACGGACTAGCCACTGCTGCTATGGCCTAAGTGCAGTTCCTGGCAACATGGGATATGTACAGGCTAATCACTGCTGCTAAAGCCCAGGGTCAGTTCCTGGCAACATGGGATATGAATGGACTAGCCACTGCTGCTATGGCCTAAGTGCAGTTCCTGGCAACATGGGATATGTACAGGCTAATCACTGCTGCTAAAGACCAGGGTCAGTCCCTGGCAACATGGTCTATGAATAAACTAGCCACTGCTGCTATGGCCTAAGTGCAGTTCCTGGCAACATGGGATATGTACACGCTAATCACTGCTGCTAAAGCCCAGGGTCAGTCCCTGGCAACATGGTCTATGAATAAACTAGCCACTGCTCCTAGGGCTCAGGGACAGTTACTGACAACATGGTCTATGTACAGACTAGGCACTAATGTTAGGGCTCAGGGACAGTCCCTGTCAACAAGGTCTATGGATAAATTAGCCACTGCTGCTATGGCCTAAGTGCAGTTCCTGGCAACATGGGATATGTACAGGCTAATCACTGCTGCTAAAGCCCAGGGTCAGATTACTGGCAACATGGGATATGTACAGGCTAATCACTGCTGCTAAAGCCCAGGGTCAGTTCCTGGCAACATGGTATATGAACGGACTAGCCACTGCTGCTATGGCCTAAGTGCAGTCCCTGGAAACATGGTATATATACAGGCTAATCACTGCTTCTAAAGCCCAGGGTCAGTTCCTGGCAACATGGGATATGTACAGGCTAATCACTGCTGCTAAAGCCCAGGGTCAGTTCCTGGCAACATGGGATATGAACAAACTAGCCACCGCTGCTATAGCCCAGGGACAGTTCCTGGAAGGAAACATGATCTATATACATACTGATAGTTGTTGTTAGGACTAAAGGCTGAATCTCATTCCAATGTACCCCAGCTTTGCGTGATGCCAACATCTCGTTGGCCGTTTGCAGGTGGTAGTTGTATCCTGATAGACAAAGATTTGTATAGTGTATTCCAGAGTGGTGTAATTCTGACAGCCCCTATCCACTTGCAAGTGATAATTTTATCTTAATAGTTACATAGTCAAAGCCAGGTCCTGTGTACCCCAGATTGACACAATGCTTATATCCCCCTGCTCCCCGCAAGAGGTTATTTTATCACAGTAAACAAGGATCGGTCCAGTGTACCCTAGTTTGGCAAGATTACAGCTTCTTTCTGGACACCTGAAAATGTTAAAAATGCATCTTAGTAGTCAAAGCTTGGCCCAATGTAGCCCAGCTTGCCACGATCCTCCTGGCCAAAATATAGAGGTTAATTTTACCATAGTAGACAAATTCCAGTCCAATGTAGCCCCTATTGCCGAAATTCTGACACCCTCGTGGTCACCTGCAGGTGGTAATTTTTATCATAATAGACCAAGCTTGGTTCAGTGTACCCCAGCTTCTAGCTATTATGAAATCTTCCTGACTACTTCCAGGTTCTAATTTTATTATACATATTATTATATTTAACCCACTTCAGTGGCCGCATGATCTAAGGCGTCACTCTCACAGTAGAATAGACTGCTGATGGTGGGGAGTTCAACGTTACAATCTATGCCAGGTGTACTAAGGGTGTTTTTTCCCCCACAATTGTTTTCCATTTTCCCTCCACGCGAATGTGCGTACATTTCTTCTAAGCATTACGTTCCTTATCCCTAAAATGACTGACTGGTGTAACTCGTACATAAGTGAATGGGTAGAAGTACGTGGTGATAAAAAATATAATATTAGACAAAGCTCGGTTCAGTGTACCCCATATTTTCACGATGCTGACATCCCTCTTGCAACTTTCAGGGGTTGTAATTTTATCATAGTAGACAAAGCTCGGCTCAGAACACCCCATCTTGTCGCAATGCTGACATCCTCCTGGCCACCTGCAGGTGGTAATTGTCGGTGTTTAACCTGACGGTGATGTGTTCACACGGCTGCACGAGGTGCCGTGTTCACTGGAACTGTATCAAGGACGTTTCTGTCTTTAACTAACCTGGGCCTCTAAAGTTTCAACACCTCCATTATGGCACTGGCAAGACTAAGGGATAGTATGATGAAGATGAATAATTTCATCACCTTCTATACTTTACTTCACCAAGCTAATCTAAGGACACGATGAGGATTGAGAATTATAATGAAGCTCATGAGGTTGGGTTAGTGAAATCAACTATCCACCTATTAACCTCCATGATAATGTGGTAAAGTGTTCACCTCAGGATCCTATTTTCGTGGATTCAAGCTCATAATGGGTCAATGGATTTTATTAAGTAATAAAAATTCATAGCACAACTTTCTTCGCAGGGGAAGTAAAGCCGTGTGTCTCATGTCTACATTGGCATTTAGAACAACCCTGGAAGGTATGTGAAAATAGCTTTCCAAGCAAATTTGATAGGCCCTTTCTCCCTCGCTCATAAAACATTCTCGCCGAGCTGATATAATAAGTTGGTTTAGCAGGTGCACGTTAAATACCTCAAATAAATAAATAATAAACTATATCCACTTTAGTTGATTGGGTTAAATCTAGCAGGAGGGCTAACATCTCGGCTACTCATGCAGATAGAAGTCCACGCCTGGCTGGAAAGGATCCTTAGGGAGTCAGTGATTCTGACTAGCGTGTCTGACTCCATCACTTGGCCGATGGACCGAGGCAGGAGATGGTCACAGCCTCTAGTGGATTATAGCTGACTTCATCTCAGTTGCTTATTTGACCTCTGGTTGACAGCCACGGACTTGAACATTTGTTCAAAAAATACAGTACTTTTCTTTTAATAAATAGTCTATATTTATTATAAAAATATTGTAATGGAACATTAGGTTTTGAGTGCAATTAAAATGAGCATTTATCGGCACGTGGACTAAGACATCAGTCTCTTATGGTTTGGATCTCCAGTAAAGGGGTGGTTGGGATTCGAATCAATGCCGGGTATACTGAGGGTGTTTTTATTAACTGGTTTCCCACTCCACTGCCATAAAAATGGGAGGAGTGAATTTCCTCTGAATTTTATTTTCCTCATTCTTTTCTCACTAGCACATTCAAACTGCGCATTGCACGGCTAATTAGTAAGACGTGATCGAGAAAACACATATAATATTAAATCTTAAGTTTAATTTAATAAACAATTTTTTGGGCCATAAACATATACATTAAAAAGTCAGTTCATCCGCCATGACAAAGAGAATTATTTCCAAATTTGACAAATGCTATAAATAAAGTAGCATGTATATTTTTGTTTGTGTGGAAACACCTTTACTCCAAAATCAATAAACTAGATAGACTTGACATACGTACAGTATTTAGGATAACCCAAGAGTGAACATTTCGGACCTAGTTTCTTGATTACTTTTGCAATTATTGCAAGCATGACACCTAATACCACGTGACCACAAATTGGTTCTGCTAAGAAGGCGTCCATTGTTCACAACCAAAATTTTATTGCCATATTGAATATATATATATAGTCATTTTGTGTTTGTATCTTTATCAGCAAGGAGAAATTTATGCCTTAAATCCAAACAGAAATTAAAGTCAAATCTTAACAAAAATTTTTACTTCAAACTCTTACGCATTTAACGAAATAACATTTTAATACACTATCATGTTCTTACGAATGGCCATATCTGACAGAAAATGTTAATATTCTAATTTAACGTGTTTATACGTCATGTCATGTGATTTTTAGCTGACACTTGTGATAGATATTATCAATATATCCAAAAATACTACAGTACAATACAATACAATAAAATACAATAATGATAAAGTAAAATGTTATCACTGCTGACCAAAAAAAAGTCTATATTTTTTAACAGATTCTCCAAGTGTCCATTTATAATAAAATAAAGGTATAGCAATATGTGTTCCACATGTTAGGGACCGCCCAGTCTGTCCACATAGTTTTATTAGCTTAAGGAGGCAGAAAGCGTAAGGCTTAGAAATACCGAAGGGAATACACTTTGAAATGAACGTATTTAATCAAATACAAGCTCACCCCAGTGGGCATACTTACAAACGCGCAAGTCCCGTATCCCAGTGATATAGAGGTCACGGTTTTAATCCTGGTAGGGTGTACTTCCCAAATTATCTCTCTACGGAAATTCCGGCTATATTTCTTTTAAATTATGCCGTTTCTTCTACAATACAACGCTGAGAATAATCGGATAAGGAAGTAATAGACGTAAAGTACGGGTAAAAAAGGTCGTTTAAGGACAATATTCCTGAGAGATGCTTAAATGATATAATTTCTTAGTAAAGTTTAAAATGAAACTTCTGTCTTGCAACACATCTTGGATTGGTGGCTGAGAGTGTCCCATAATTTTAGTTTGGTGTTCCTGTAATGTTCCCTGGCTATCTCGACGTTTTGACAACCAGAGGACGTCCCTTAAAACATCATTAAATGTCTTTCCTCTGTTCCAATCAAGCGGCATAGAGTAGGAACAGCTGTAGGAGTAAACACTATGTCAGGTTCACCAAACAGTCGACGACATTCTTTCACAAGAAACTTTGGATGGATCGGGGGAAATAACTTTTCAGGATGTTATTAACTAGTACCCTGCATACATGGTCATTGTTTTAATACTTCATTCAGTGCTAAATTTAGCACAAGTTAAATATTACAGTGTGTACGAATATACATCATTGCAATTATTTGCAAGCATATTGGAGCTAAAATTTGTGTAATTTGTTAGTAGCATAGATAATTGCTCTCAAAAATGTTTGCATACATTATTATTATTATTAACATCGGGACTTACTACCCTTTCTGGTTATACGCACTTACGCTAATGTATTACGGTAGGGTGATTATGAGATGAAACGGAGGACCTAAAGTTTAACATGGAATCCGAACCACGGTGGAGGCCTGGCATTCCCCACATTCCCAAGTTGTGATTAATACACTTCTTGTCAGAGGTGAAGGAAGGGTTTGGCAAGCAGATAAATCTGCGCCGTGACCGAAGATTGAACCCCGGACCCCCAGTACAGTAGTCTGACACCTTACCCCTTGACTGCTAGGCCACCGGTTTGCATACAGAATCACGATCACAATAGATAGTAGTTGTCTTAGATTAGCAAATTAAACAGTGATTTCCCTGTATTTCAAACAAAATTAAAATAAAATATTTTACTTTTGAAAAAAAAAATTGAAAGTGGTTTAATGTATTAAATATGTTAAAATAGGGTGATAATCTAAATAATGCAATGGATTGTTTCAAAATACTCCAATACGAAGTTTTTAACTTGTACACACACAAATCCTTTTCTAGAATAAATTTTACTTTTGCTGATAACATTGGTTATTACCATAGCAAGGGTGAAAAATATTACCGTATGAATACGCATAGTATGTTTCGTAGTGATTAAGTCTTGTTCGCTGATTATTTCGTGAAACATTATGTCACTAGTTGACTACAAATTTTCTGTAGTGAATTAAGTACAGGAGCATTTCCCCTTGTTTATGGGGCATCTATCTTGTGTTAGCGTAGGATTCCTGATAAATAATTGGGGAAAAAATTTAACTTACTGTTCAAAACGTTCAAAATCATTATTCTTGAATTTACAAACCTTATTCCTTGCTTGGCAGCTGTTATGTTAAAGGATAATAATGACAGTACATCGATGTTGAACACTTGATTAATTTTTATTAGCTATTAAGGTCATTTGACCATATCAATTTTACTGCACAATTTTACCAACTGAATAATTATAAGCTATAAATAGCGATTCAATAGTTTAAAATCATTACAGTTAACGAGTTGTTGGGGTCAAACTTATTTTAGGGCCTTTTACGTTTCATTGTTAAGGTAAATTATTTAATGTATGGGGCTGAAATCTATTAAAACTAAACATTCATATGAGGTGTATATAATGAAATATTATGAAGATACATTTATAGTAATATTAATATTATAAATATTTAATTCTTTTATATGTCTAGTTATACTAAATTTCAGCTCATACATAAAATACTTTACATTAACAATGGTAAGTAAAAAGCCTAAAATAGCAAGTTTGACCCCTAATAACCAGTGAACTGTAATTATTTTAAATAATTTAATCTATAAACTTGTTAAAGCTATGCAATAAAATTTTGATGGTCGAATGATTTTAAAGGTTTCTATAATGGTTAACTAACTATTGGTTGGACTGCTGAAGCTCACAAAATATCTATCTATTGTCTAAATCATCAGACCAGCATTTAAATAGTTTTACGGGGAAGGGTTCAAATCTCTTAAGGGTACATTCGGGAAGAGGGTAAGAGGTTACACATGCGGTTTTCCCACCCCATCGCCACCATAATTAAAACGTACTTTATCTTAAGATTACCTTCCTCATCTATACCCCTTATATTAAGTCAGCCGTTAAATAACTATGGAGATAAACGTGATAATTAAAGTAGAGTTTTTTAAAATCTGCGTTATTGTCATCAATTGTATTAAAATAACGGGTACAACAAAATAATATGTACAGTACTTTCAATTTATTTGTAAAAAAAAACCCCACCAACTATCAATAAATTGTTATTAAATGGGTTCCAGTGGTGGCTCGTGTATAGGCACTGTGGAACTGCAGCACCCCCTATTTCCACTTGATATTATCGATAACATTTAATATAATGAGTCCTTTTTTTCCTTAATTCTTTCTTTATTTTTGTAGTAAAATATATATTCCTTAAGCTTAATGTCAGTACTTCAGTAGCCATTCTCCAGTTTATGAAAAATATACAAAAATCTTTGTATGGAACTGTGCGCTTCACAGTGCCAACGACGTGGTGTTTTACTGTTGTGCGCATGCGCACACAGGAGTGGGGTGGGGAGGAAGGCGAGACTGCCAAGTAGAGAGAGCACTGTTGCTCTCGCAGCGCCGGCTCTGGCGTGATCGTGGAAGGAAGTTTTTTTTTACTCAGCGTGTGTTGTGCTTAAAAACCGTGTACCATATTCTTGAATGTGATAAAGTGTAGAGGAATGTAGAATTAGATTATTATTCTGCTTCCAGCTATTATATTTGATTAATTTTTTTCGGTTCTTTTATTTAACAGAAAACTTTAACCATGACCTTGCATCCCCCAAAAATAAGTTCTGTGACTGTGAGGTTAAAAAGCTTAAGTTTTCACAGATCTCTCCATGAGAAAGTTACAGTTAAGAAATTAGGTCGTTCAACACCTGATATTCTAATATCTCAGCCAGGAAAAAGCAACACCAAGAAATATATTCTTAATTTTAATTCTGAATGGTACCAACGGAAAAGTTGGCTTTGTGGCTGTGAAATAAAAAATACATTGTTTTGCTCCCAGTGTTAACAGCACCCCCATTCATTTTTAGCTACGAGCCGCCCCTGATGGGTTAGTATTTGACAAACAAATATCCAAGTTTATTTAGTAGGCCTATGTTAAACACTCTACAGATATAAGTTTTAAACAAACTTGTCAGCGCTATTTTCTAAAAATTTAGAAATTTAAATTTCAGTCATCAGTAAATTACTCTTCATTTCACAGATAGAATTGAACCCATGATATCTTCTCAAGGTATGACCATATTCCATATTACATATAAATATATCAATTTTAAGTGCGATCCATAAAACTCTTTTGGCTGTAGCCCCAGAAAAAAAATAAAAAAATTAAAGTTTCTTTTTTCTTCTTCTTAGTTTGGTGCCACATAAAATGTCTAGATTCATTCTAATCCCGGGGTCAAATATATATCTTTATTAGCACCACTGAATTCTGGTCATACGCTTATGTACTAATTACGCTAATGGTTTAGGGATGAAAAAGGTTAAATTTTGAGTAAGTGTACCCGCGTTTGTGTGGAAATATATTGGGAAACCACTTAGGAAAAACTACTCTCATCAAACCCTACAGCGATCAATCCACGATCTGCCAATCATTGGCAGTCTAGTTTATTGCGAGAGAAGCGCCTTAGCCCATACGGCCACAGAAGCGGGTGTCAAAAATTATAGCGATAACTATACTTTCTTTATATTAGAAAGTAAAACGTGGATAAAAACCAATGCTCCTGCTGAAAGCTACCACCCTCTTTGTTGAGCTAAGAGCGTTAGCTATTCCTTGTCGGAGCGCGTGCCGAGTTGATTGGCTCCCACGTTAACTACTTTGCAACGCTTCTGCAAAAGGGCAAGCGTTACAGAACATTAATTCAGCTATTGTGCTGGAATCTTCTACCGACCACTCCCCCCCGCAAGATGTGTATGAGTTGATCTCACAAAGGATCATGGGGGTGTTTCTGTTGACCACAGGATGCCATACGTTTGGTCTGTGGGTTACAATACAAATCTGGGAGCACGGAACGTCTTTGTCCAGTTACAATCTCATGATCTGCAAATTTTCCTTCCTAAGTTAAGCCGTCGAGTGTATAATATACACTAAAGAAGTCACCCGCTCAGCGAATATAACTGATGAATTGTAATTAGTTGCCTCAAAGATTACAATCTTTTAAATTTTCTCGTTGCCATATCAAGTTAATGTCTTTTCTTTTTGTTGCTATGGAGAATAAACAAGAAGAGTAACCATAACAAACTGTTCTTATGTGGCTATGTTATGCAAACATGAGAGTATAGTGATATATGAGCATCTCTGGGACTCGTTAAGATTCTCACTTTATCTTTAACTACCCTCCCAGGCAACAGGCTACCTTGAAGGAAAGGATGAATATAATATATTGTAAGCCTTTACCTATCATAGTTACACCATCGTACTAATACTTTCTAGTGGTGAGGTGTGGAACTATTTTTTAAATTTAAACTAACCGTGCTTACGTTTGTCCATTAGGTAGCGTGCTATTTTGAGTGCATAGACTCAACGGTGGTTCGGTAAGTTATGGGTCATCTCTTATGTAAAGAACATACAAGCTATTCTTGCACGCTTAACCATTTAAAAATAGACGTTTTACCACGATTATAAATTAATTCCTGAATATACTTTGTACCTCCACAGCAGGAAACTACTAAACAAAATGGCTTTATTTATGTTTATAGCTGTGTAAAAACCAACTTTGTAGTACTCATTTAAACCAAGTTGAAAAATGACACGTCTTGAACGCGTAATCAAAACCGAGACCTTTGGCTTATCACGTCATTGCTCTAACACTAAGTTATTCAGGATTAGTCCTGTTCTCTGAGTCACTCATTAGTTATTACTAATAGTTTAATCTAGTTCAGCTAGTCGAAAACAAACTCAAAGGCTACTCGTGGCTGTTAATTAGATGGTGATCCATCACAGACTCTGTATTTAGTTATGAATGGCCCTGGATATAGGATAAACCCTAAATAACTCAGTGGTAAAGAATTGCCACGCTTAACCGAAGGCCTCAGGTTTGATTCCTGTTTCCAAGTGTTATTTTTCAACTATATTTAAATTAATCCTATATAAGCGGCTATAGTTCGCACTAATTATTATTTAATTGTAATGGTGTAAACTTGAACTGCCTCTAGGGGATTTCTACAATGAAGAAGTAAACCATTATAGCGTCACCGAGAGAAAAGTCCATCAGATATTATCGGATCTTATCTGCACACCTCTTCATTAATTATTGTCTCTTGGCATGGACCAAGGCAATCTTTCGCAATCTGATGACCAGGAGATGCAGAACGTTTCTAAGAAGGACAGAGCTGGCATCAAAGATGGAGAGCCAAGGTCGGCCATATCGGACGATGAAGACGCATCTCAGACGCAAGATGATGACTTCTCTAAGAAGTTCGGGGTTGGCTTAGAAGAAAAAGCGTCAAAGGTGCAAGAGAACCTAACAAAAAAACATGAATTTGATGCCGGAAACAGGATGTTTAAACTCACTTTTAAAAATGTGGAAAATGAAGATGCTAGGACGTTAGGTGATGCATTAAAGATCGATGAGGAAAGTGCCATTGACCAAGGATCAATGAAAAATTTCACGGAAAATAGAAAAGACAGCAAAAAGCCAAAGTCCCCCTTCGACAAAGACGGGAATATTTTAACAGACGATGATGACGTTAACGATGGGCGTATTGGGGCCAGCAAAAAGTCAGGGGGATTATTAAGCGACAAATTGGGTGACATCAGGAAAGAGAGAGCCTCCAATAACTCGTCAGAATACGAAGGGTCAAGGTAAGGTCCCTGTGATTGTGGATGGGGACAACTTAGTGGTCAATTGCCCCCACCCTCAACTCTTTGTACCACAAGTGGGGCAGCGGCATCTTCCTAACCTGGTATCCAGGTGAGAAGGGCGTCCTTAATATGTAATATCGGCTAGACGCTAATACTAGTACTACCTGATCTACAGTAACAGGAAGAGTAGGTTACGTTTTTTAATAAACTCGTCTCATTACTTGAGCCCTTTCAAAAGGCAACACCTTACATGTAATATGTGTGTTCCTTATAGTGGAGGTCTTGGGTCCCAGAAGATGTACACTCCTCCACCTGTGGCCAGGGATCCTTTCACCTGGGTCACCGGTAGTGTGTATGACGGCACTTGGGACCTACTGGGCATGTCCGGCCGAGGATCTTACACCATGCCTCATGGTGAGCAAGGAGCATCTGGGTTAAGATAATAATTCTATATACATCCTCATGTGTTCATCCAGGTTCCTATCCAGATATTACAGTTCCTTGTACTAGTGTTATATCGGGCTAAGATAGTTACTAAGTTTATGTATAGGTGTATACGTTTGTCCAGTTACTCGGGGATTACAAATCCTAGTGCTAATGTTGGATGTTTAGTGTTGCTGTCTTAGGTTTAGTTAGTTTGTAAGTTTATATTGCGGTTTATTTGTTCATCCTGTTCCCCAGCAACTACAATTACTGGCGCTAGTATTGATGTTAAGTACTGCCATCATAAATTGAACTAGTTTGTATGTCGTGTTCTGATTTAAGTGTGTGCTTAGAAATACCGCGTTAGATTTTTAAATAAATCTAATTTCAGGTCTAGAGCTAAGCTATGTAAATTCTCCCATGTCTTTGCCAGCCACACTCTGAGCCAAAAGGAACTTTGTGGAGAATGTTCCGGATGATTGGTCCCAGGTGTCAATCACCCGCAGTAATGTCATGCTTGTCTGCCTTCCTTCTCTCTTGTCAGCCAACAAGGTCGCTGGCCCCAAGAGGAGAGTGGGGGTAGGAAGTCCTTCGTGCCAAAAACAACCCCCCTCTTTTCTTTTCATGAAGTAGGGGTAGTATCTGGTCCAGCTCCGTACGTTCAATACTAATTGGGCCGTCGTTTGTATTCTGATTGCGTATGTATTGTCTGTTCGTCTCTAGCTAACTTTCAACTGTCCAGTCTATTGGCAGTCACATACTCAGGGGTTGGAAACTGTTGCTTACTATGTGGAGTTCAACTCTCAACACCTCTGATAGTCACAGACCCATGGGCTGGAAACTGCTGGTTACTATGTGGAATTCAACTCTCAACACCTCTGGTAGTCACAGACTCAGGGGTTGGAAACTGCTGGTTACTATATGGAATTAAACTCTCAACACCTCTGGTAGTCACAGACCCAGGGTTGGAAACTGTTGGTTACTATGTGGAGTTCAACTCTCAACACCTCTGGTAGTCACAGACTCAGGGGTTGGAAACTGTTGCTTACTATGTGGAGTTCAACTCTCAACACCTCTGATAGTCACAGACCCATGGGCTGGAAACTGTTGGTTACTATGTGGAATTCAACTCTCAACACCTCTGGTAGTCACAGACTCAGGGGTTGGAAACTGTTGGTTACTATGTGGAGTTCAACTCTCAACACCTCTGATAGTCACAGACCCAAGGGTTGGAAACTGTTGGTTACTATGTGGAATTCAACTCTCAACACCTCTGGTAGTCACAGACTCAGGGGTTGGAAACTGTTGGTTACTATGTGGAGTTCAACTCTCAACACCTCTGATAGTCACAGACCCAAGGGTTGGAAACTGTTGGTTACTATGTGGAATTCAACTCTCAACACCTCTGGTAGTCACAGACTCAGGGGTTGGAAACTGTTGGTTACTATGTGGAGTTCAACTCTCAACACCTCTGATAGTCACAGACCCAAGGGTTGGAAACTGTTGGTTACTATGTGGAATTCAACTCTCAACACCTCTGGTAGTCACAGACTCAGGGGTTGGAAACTGTTGGTTACTATGTGGAGTTCAACTCTCAACACCTCTGATAGTCACAGACCCATGGGTTGGAAACTGTTGGTTACTATGTGGAATTCAACTCTCAACACCTCTGGTAGTCACAGACTCAGGGGTTGGAAACTGTTGGTTACTATGTGGAGTTCAACTCTCAACACCTCTGATAGTCACAGACCCAAGGGCTGGAAACTGTTGGTTACTATGTGGAATTCAACTCTCAACACCTCTGGTAGTCACAGACCCAGGGTTGGAAATTGTTGGTTACTATGTGGAATTTAACTCTCAACACCTCTGGTAGTCACAGACCCAGGGTTGGAAACTGTTGGTTACTATGTGGAATTCAACTCTCAACACCTCTGGTAGTCACAGACCAAGGGCTGGAAACTGTTGGTTACTATGTGGAATTCAACTCTCAACACCTCTGGTAGTCACAGACCCAGGGGCTGGAAACTGTTGGTTACTATGTGGAATTCAACTCTCAACACCTCTGGTAGTCACAGACCCAGGGTTGGAAATTGTTGGTTACTATGTGGAATTCAACTCTCAACACCTCTGGTAGTCACAGACCCAGGGGCTGGAAATTGTTGGTTACTATGTGAAATTCAACTCTCAACACCTCTGGTAGTCACAGACTCGGGCTGGAAACTACTGGTTACTTTGTGGAATTCAACTCTCAACACCTCTGGTAGTCACAGACTCAGGGGTTGGAAACTGCTGGTTACTATATGGAATTCAACTCTCAACACCTCTGGTAGTCACAGACCCAGAGGTTGGAAATTGTTGGTTACTTTGGGGAATTCAACTGTCAACGATGATGGTGGTCATAGACATAGAGTTTAGGAACTGTTGGCTGCTATTGAACATTAAACTGCCAAGAGTGCTGATAGTCCCATTCATAGGGCTTAGGAAACTCTTGGTTGCTATCTGGTATTCAATTGTCAACAGTACTGGTAGTCACTGACATATCTTTTAGGAAACTCCTGGTTGCTATCTAGTATTCAACTGTATAAAGTGCTGGTAGTCACAGATATAAGGTTAAGCCAACTCTTGGTTGCTAACTAGTATTCAACTGTCCAAAGTGCTGGTGATTGTAAACATAGAGGTTAGGAAACTGTTGGTTGCTATCTATCATTCAACTGTCCAAAATTCTGTTGGTTATAGACATAAAGGCTAGGAAACTGTTGGTTCCTATATGGCACTCAACTGTCCAAAGTGCTGGTGGTTGTAAACATAGAGGTTAGGAAACTGTTGGTTGCTATCTATCATTCAACTGTCCAAAATTCTGTTGGTTATAGACATAGAGGCTAGGAAACTGTTGGTTCCTATATGGCACTCAACTGTCCAAAGTGCTGGTGGNCATCAACCCCAGATCTAGCGTTTGTGACATAGTCGGGAACACCATCCTCAAGGCTAGACCATAAGTTTGAAGACTTCACTTGTTTTCTATACCCCTCCTGGCGCCTACAGTTAGTTCTGTTGTTTCTCTCAAGAAGCGGCACCAGCCTCTCTGGGTCAGTGCTGGCAGCCTAACTGCAGAATATGTTAATATTTCTGTCTCGGGTCATGCGCAGAACACAGACTGTGTTAACGGGCATGCGCACTCCAGTTAGCAGAACGCCATGGTCTTGGATCCTCATTGACACAGCTCGAAAAAACACTCTGGCTATGACAGGGGAAATAAGTTTAAAGAATAGCGTTGAACAATGTAACAGTTAAATAAATTAAAAGACAAAACTAGCTGACCTTATTTCAAAATACCTCTTACCTTTGACTCAGAACCCCAACTTTTTATCAAAACACCCTTACCTTTTTATCGTAACACCTCTTACGTTAAATTATTATTATTAGCACCGCGTCTTACTACCCGTTCGGGTTATACGCACTTACGCTAATGTGTAATGGTAGGGTTATTATGAGATTAAATGGAGGACCTACAGTTTAACGTGGAATCCGAACCACGGTGGAGACCTGGCATTCCTCACATTTACAAGATGTCTTGTCAGAGGTGAAGGAAGGGTTTGGTAATCAGATAAATTTGTGCCGGGACCGAGGATTGAACCCCGGCCGCCAGCACAGAAGTGTGACACCTTACCCCTAGACCGCCAGCTCTCCAAACTCTTACGTTAAACTTAAATACAAATTACTTTTACCAAAACACCTTTGTTTTTTTAATCAAAATATCTCCAGCCATTATTCCAACTCTTCTGATTTTTTATCAATAAATCTCTTAATTTTAATAATCTAAACCATTGACTATAATCAATGTATAAACATTACTTCTTTTGTATGAAGCAAGACCCCACTGTCTTTTTTTAAAATCTAAGAACCCCTGTTTTTTTGTATCAAAACCTCTACTACTTTTTATCTAAACACCACGGAATTTTTATTAAAACACTTATTGCCCTTTAGCAAAACGTCAATTTAATTGTATTAAAACACTTCTTACGTTTGATAAAACACCAATGCCTTTTTAAAAAGTCAAAATCCTTAAGATATTTTATTGATATACAATATACATATCTAATTTTTATCATTTATACCTCATCAATGTAAATATCCAGATATCCCGGACGGATGGTGAAACTTTGAGCACGTGTGTGTGTGTGAGTGTCTATGCAATCACTGTAATAATAACAGTAGAAAAGTGGTTACTAGCCTTGTAGGAGCATACAAAACCTCGCGCTTTCGTCTAGCGTCTATCTCAAACTAGCCAGGTTCAGCTGACACGTCTCGTTCACCTAGTCTAGGGGCCTGGGATCGAACTAAGAACGTTAGTTTTGTTTTAACCTCTAGTCCGTTGTAGTTTAGTTACTGTTTCTAGGACTCCAACCCAGGTTCGACTCCCGATACAGACTTGGGGTCAAGGTACAACTAGGTGATCTCAGGGACACATCTTTAAACTGCGTTAGATCAGTGTAATCTTAGATAACGTTTGCTTTCAATTCAACCAAAGAAACAAGTGGTTCTCCAAGATGGATATTGGCCTGCGCAAGAAAACAAATGACACAACAAAGTCATGCATATTTTCCTACATTGGCAGTCAATTAAAACTTAAACAAAATTTTCGATAATCATTCCTAAGTAAACTACCCTTAATTTTAGAATTAGAATCAAAGTTTATCCTGGAGACATGATAATATAATATCTAAATATCAAGCTCAAATGAAATACATTAAATCGTTTCACCTGTAGTCCTGAGTACAAACAGAATTATAAGATCCACTTTTGAGTTCGGAGGCAAATAAAACATCAAAATCCATCATAATCTTGACAAGGAAAATTTTCACAATAATTACAATACGTCATATATATGAGAAATTTAAAAAGAGGCAATAATGAATTACCTGAGTAAAATTAATTAAATTAAATTAATTTGTTTATTGATTCATTCGAGATAGATTTTGTTAAAGAAATATGTAACTATTAATAATTATTAATTGTTTGGCGCGCAGATTAAACCTCAGTCTCTTATAGCCTGGGTTTATGGTAGCAAGTAGTTTGGGGTTTGAATTCCGGATAGGGATACTGAGGAGTGATTTTTAAAAACTAAATTAACTCCCATTCTCCCTCTGCACGATTGCTGGTACATTTACTCTTCTTCACTATACCCCTTTATCCTAGGTATGTGAATAGTTAGGACGGGGATTGAGACGTGCTTCAATAAAATCAAAATAAAGTTTCCTCTCCATGGATAGCCTATCAGAGACAAAGTTCAATCCTAGAACCTGAATATTTATTAATTGGATACCAGGATAAGTCCATGTATAAATAGTTTCAACTGGTGTCGAATACAATTAGAGTGTTTCAACTAGGTTTTAATTAATTATGATATTTCAATTTTTACATGAAGGTGGAAATTAACTTATGGATTTAGCCATGTCTGGATACAAATTTCAATTAAACTAAATATAGTTGATAAATTATTACAATTGTAAAGTAGAGACGAAGCGAACTTATGACCTTTGGCTTAGTGCACCAATACTCTACCATTGAGCATTCCTGAGAAGCTTGGTGGTAGAGTATTGAAGCGCAATGTCAGAATATCCCAAGCTTGATTCCCGCGTTCAGGTGTCATTTCGTAGCTGTATTTAATTTAAATCAAATATTTAATTTTTTGTTTGAAAAAGATGTACACTCTAGATTAAGAATATTTTATTGTAAAATAATCATTGTTTAGAACCTTTCTCTTCAGTTTAATTGTTATAAAAACATGTTTGGTAGACATTTTATTGAAGTTTATTGAAGTTTCACTGATAAATAATGACAGCGTCAATAATTATTACTACAGTGATTTTATATAGCAATGAAAATGTTTATAAAGGTCCCTAATAACGTTTTTATATTTAAAAAATACATTTTTAATTCATAAAGAACATATAGTTTTCCAATAAAAAAATTACAAATATAAATTTCATAACTTTCTTGAACATCCTTAAGGAACCGGTCTCTTGTGTGGAGTCCATGTCAAGGAATCATGTTATACATGTTATAACTCACATACGTGTTGTACATGCTTGGTGCATTGACAAGTTTTGACATGAAGAATAGGAGGAAGGAGGCTGAGCAAGTCATGTCTGGCACCAGACTGCTATGACGTCAGCATCTGAGTGTAACAAAATTGTAAACTGAAATTGTGTTCAAATATTTTTAGTGTGGAACTCATTTGAACGTCTTGTTGATTTTTTTAACTATGGGAAATTCCTCACAGTCTATTTCATAATAAAATGTAGCTATGTATTGTACAATACATAAGGGCCTTAATACCACACTGGTCGAGTTGTTATCAGGTTGGCTATTGATCTGCAAGTAAGAGACGCCGATTCAATTAGCGGTGAGGGCCTAGCATCATTCAACGTTTGGATCTGATGATAATTCTTAATGTTAATTCTTAGTGTTTGGTGTTTATCCTAGATTAAGTTCGTTTGTAAGCCTATATTCGTCTTTGGCCTACTCTCTAGATATTATAATTATTGTTGCTAGTGTTGTGTGTTTAGTGTCGCTATCCTAAGTAAAGTTAGGTTATAAGTTTAAATTCCTGTGTAGGCCAATGTGTTTGTCATGTTACCCAGGTAATAACACTATTGGTGCTAGTGTTGGATCTTAAAGGTTGCTCCTCAAGATTAAGTTAGTTTGTAATTCGTTTATTTATTCATCCCGGTGTTTATGATATGCATTTTAAATATCAGTAGGTTAAGATACTATTTCACAATTTGTTTGTTATTTTCAATATTTTGGAAGAGCCTTCTTACCTGTGGCAAAGATGACCCATCAAGGGCAGTGTGGGAGTTAGAAACTATAATAAATTTGATGAGTTTGGGGAAGACTATTTACATCATAGTGGCTACTATAGCTTACTTACAACCTTAAATGATTTTTGCAACTGTGATTGCTTTCTATTTATTTGACATCCATATAAATTTATTAAGATGAATTTGAACAGAAGCTTGGTTTATATTTATCACTTGGAAGGAAATAAACATCTATTTGGTTGGTTTTAGGGTGGATGTTACCTAAAATGGACAAAGGCATTAATCTACACTTGTATGATTTTCCAGGTGTTCCAGGGTTCGAATACTATCTGGTCATACTTGAGTGTGTCCCCCCCCCCCCCTCTCANCCCCTCTAAAGGAGTCCTCACTCTCTCTATTTGTGCTAATGCAGGGTAATTCCTCTAAATCCTATATTTCTCCCCCTTAACTCATTATTGTAAATAAGTGAGTAAACCGGTAGAGTATAGATACCAGGAGAGTTGAAAAACAAATAATGATTGATCGGGAAATAATGTGAATCTCAAAGTTGTTCATAAAACATTTTTTTATGAAGGAATATTCTTTCTTTTGTTTTCGTACCTAATTTGGTTTAAGACCACAAGCCCAAAACACTACACTTCTTTGCTTTAATGTATGTTTATAAGAGAGACTAATTTAAGAAGTTGTCGCCATTGTGAATTCGATTCTACCCACACTTTTTTAATCTTTCCCAGTGGGACTTCCTAAACTTATTTATAATCGTTTATCTTTTCTTAATATAAATGTCCATGTTTTATAATATTAATTAACCAATAATCATCATCATTATTAACGTTTTACAGGATTAATAAAGTTAAGTTGTTACAGCAATCATGGTGGTAAAACTAGGCCAACTGTCAACTCATTTAGGAAAAAGAGATAATCCACCTATCCAGTTATGCTCCTTGTCTACGGCTCTAAGTGTTTGTTCTCTACGGCCCAGTAAACAATATAAACAACGTCACGTCTCTTAATAGCGCAACGTTTGTTTACACCCGAAGATGAACTTGATCCAGAAACCCTTCCCAAGCCGTCTTGGTACATTCATAAATGTTGCATCAAGAAGGCTGGTTTAGATGTCTTTTGTTCGTGGTCTGGGGCATGGGTGTTAAGAGAAGGAGGGATGTGACGAAAATGATTTCAATTGACCAACGAGCATGAAATGCCAAACAGTTTCCAGGTCGCGCGTTTCAAACCAACACTCTTGACATTATAAAAGCAATTTAACAGTCATAAAGCTATTTTCATTATTGAAATTAAATGTGGGTTGGAAAGATCACGGTTTCTGTATTTTTTTTAAGGGGAGGGGGTGTTTATGGGAGAGTTTTAAATGTATTTTTGTATGCAATTCTCAGTGTACATAAATACAGTTAATGACGAGCAGTCATCTACGTGAAATTAATTTTCACGACCGTTTATATTTTATTGCAACTGTTGAGACCGCCCAAGAATTTCTTAACAACATGCGCGGTAATGGGTCACGTACAGGGTGCATCGAAAACTAATGTTGGGATGGACACATGCTAGAAAAAGTCAACATATTAAAGAGGTGGCTTTTGAAACATAATTTTATATAATTTAAGATGGTGAACAATCAACGTTGAGATATTCTGGATCAAATATTATTTGAAAAAAGGTCTAGTGTGAGCACAATACTAGGTAGGTTACTAATAATTCCAATAATGTGAACTATTTCAAGAAAATTATATATATATATATAGCACCACGTCTTACTATTTGTTCAGGTTATACGCAAATGTTTATATATACTGTTATATTAGTATATTTAACTGCGTATGTAAATGGAAAATTACATTATTTTTAGTCAGCATAATATATTAGTATAGATTAGTTAAAATATCCTAAACGTTAATTGTCGGGCTCATATTGTCAGGTTTGCTAGTGACGAGGAATTAGGGGCTAGAATCTCATCCTAGAGTACTGAGGATTGTTTACCTCCATTTTATTCTCACTTTACCTCCACACCAATGTGGGTATATCTCCTCTAAATTAAACATTCCTTATCCCTCCCAATATGACGCAGAAATTTATTTTTTTCAATAATTAAATTTTAAAAATAAGTTTATATTTTAATTAGTAGAAATAGTTAAAGTTAATTATAAGTTTATACAATTTGTTTATATCTTTTATTAAATATTTAAATAACTAAAATAAACAGTGTATATTTTGAACGTCATTACAATTTTTAATCTTTACTCGTATACACCAAAATATATGGTATAACTGTTGACTACGTGTGTATATATATATACTTAAACCACATAGGAAAGGTCGGGTTATTTTTTAAAAGGGTGTAATTTTGGTTTTTCCCACTGTAATTTGTCACACTTACTTCAGGTGAAGGATTCCCCTAATATAGCCTGTTTAATTTGATTACAGAGAATAAAACTGTGAAAACAAGTATTTTATTAAAAATATGACTCGCAAAACTTGCGTAAGAATCAATAATAAAATACACCACCACTTAACCCCCATTGTTATTGTAGCCACACAGGCTTGCAAATTTCATACAAACTACAATTAGAAACACATCTCCCCTACTAGCTTAGGCAAACAGGTTTGCAGAATGGTGTGGTGGGTTGCAGACACAAACTACAATAAACCACACACCTCCCCTGCTAGTGCAGGCAAACAGGATTGCAGTAAGGTGTGGTGGGTTGCGGACACAAACTACAATAATTCACACATTGCCCCTGCTAGTATATGCAAACATGATCGCATCAAGGTGTGGTAGATTTCAGACACAAACTACAATAAACCACACACCTCCCCTGCTAGCTTAGGCAAACAGGTTTGCAGCAAGGTGTGATGGGTTGCAGACATAATCTACAATAAACCACACACCTCCCTTGATCATGCAGGCAAACGATTGCAACAAGGTATGGCGTCTTTTAGGTGTGGTGTATGAAGGAGCCTTAAAGGATGGAAAGTTCCATGGAAAGGGCACTCTTAATTATCCCTCCGGGTGCTGCATAAGTGGAGTTTGGGACAACGGGGTGCTCCAATCCACGAGCTTCCATTTCTCTGATGGTCTGAGCTTCAGAAATGTTGAGTCTTGGAAGTACTGCAAGATTCCAGACAGAAGGTAATATACACCGCTGTGTTACTTCTAAGA
Source organism: Timema douglasi (assembly GCA_901482245.1). Classification (NCBI taxonomy): domain Eukaryota; kingdom Metazoa; phylum Arthropoda; class Insecta; order Phasmatodea; family Timematidae; genus Timema; species Timema douglasi. The sequence goes on from CABEEJ010004092.1 coordinate 25,381, forward strand.
ATGGCACTATTCTCTATCTTATATAACACCAATTGGTTTTAGAATTAGGTGTTTTAGAGTCGAGTGATATCAGCTGCTATAGGATATCAATGATTCACACAACTGGGGTGGGCCTAGGTCTAATATTATTTCACACAGCATGTGTACGAGCGATTCACACTCCAGGATACCAGTGAATTACACACAAAGGTACCAATTGTTCACAAGCAAGTGTATTAGTAATTCACACTCTACGACACCAGTAAATCACACTCCAAGGAATAAGCTGTTCAGTCTCCACTACTAGTTATATTAGTTTATATCTTAAGTCGTCGACAGAATATAGTGATATCCGATATTTAGCGCTGCATTTATAAAGTGTGGTTATCACAGATTCTACAAAGAGCACCTCTTGGGCCTGCGGCCCGCAGGTCTATCACACCTCACCCAAGACACCCCCACTAGACCTATTCCCGAGGGTTGCTACGACGTAGGTGATGGATTTTATGACCCACGCACCAAGTGCGTCACCGATCCTGAGGATGGCCGAATCACCAGGTGACTTGTTACCAAATAACTAGATCATAGGCTTGACGGGCTGCCTGTACTCCAGGTGGTTAGTGTGATACCATTTACTTTTACCATGAGATTGATGGTTTTTCTGTACTTCAGGGGGTTAGTTTGATACCATTTACCTGTACCAGGAGATTGACGGGCTGCCTGTACTCCAGGTGGTTAGTTTGATACCATTTACCTGTACCATGAGATTGACGGTTTGTCTGTACTCCATGTGGTTAGTTTGATACCATTTACTTTTACCAGGAGATTGACGGTTTGTCTGTACTCCAGATGGCTAGTTTGATACCATTTATCTGTACCAAAAGATTGACGGTTTGTCTATACTCCATGTGGTTAGTTTGATACCATTTACTTGTGCCAGAAGATTTACGATTTGTCTGTGCTCCAGGTGGTTAGTTTGATACATTTTACCTGTACTAGAAGATTGACGATTTGTCTGTACTCCAGGTGGTTAGTTTGATACATATACCCGTACCAGTGTTTCACTGTACTCCAAGCTGCTTGTTAGTGCTAAATATTCCGATTGTCCACACTAATGTCCACGAGCAGTCATTGTGTCAGCTAAGATACATAAGAACAGGTTTACGACTTCATTATTGTATTTCCCCCACCCCAGAGTCCCCACGGCAGCAGAGGAGGACTGGATAATGGCCAACTGTCGCAAGGCGTGGGACCAACCCCAGGGTTATAGACCTGACCTTTACGAGAATTGGTGGAGCGAACAAGGTTGTAAGGCAGGAGACCAGGAGGAGGAGGAAGATCTCCAGTAGTCGTACCACTCTGGTCATACTAGAGAGATGGTTAAGGGCTCAAATCCCTTCATTGTGAAGCAACCTGATATACAAGGATTCACTTGTAGTTAAATAAAACAATGACACAGATTTGTTAAAATATAAGTTTAATTAGATTCCCAATGTAGTCTTTTAAAGAGATAGTAGCTAGAAAATTATTGTTACATTATAAATGACATAGGCACAAATAAAAAATATGTATTGATTATTTTAAAGCAGATATTATATTGTACACTTTGAGTGAATAAATGAACTTTCATAACACAGTCAAACTCAGATAATCGTAAATTTTACAAATGTTTAATGCATCACGGGGCATATCTCTGGAAATACCTATACTCTATAACTCTGAAAATTATTTTATATTATTTCATAAGAGGGTGTATTAGCGGTAATGTGTCAGGTTGGTGTGTGCCTTAAATCAAGCTAAGTTAAGTCACTAGTCGCTATTAAACTTCCTCCTAGAGACTAAATACCAAGCCAAATTAGGCCTAGCTATTTGGCACGGATTATTAAAATTGTGCAAACCCCTTTTTTATTTCTTTTTTTCCCTTCCGGATCCTCGTCAGAGCTACCCTGATACTTTAAATAATGGGTTAAGGATGAGGTAGGTAGAATTTAGAGAACGTATACCTATATTTGCATGGAGGGAGAGTTGGTATTCTTTTAGCAAAAAGCTCTCTCTGTCCAGCTGGTATTTGATCCCCACGCTTACATCTCCTGCCAGCAAGGCAGCTCATTCCGATAACTTAGCTCAGTATATAGTGTGTCTGTTTGCTAGGTTAAAGGCCCCGGGCTCGATTCCTGGCTTGGCCAATATTTATCATTGGGGAAATGGGGAGTTGCCCTTTCACACTGATGAATTAACGGCCGGAGGATGGATGTTGTGCCTGATTTGTACTGAAGTCAATTTAGAAGTCAAGTTATGATCTAATCAGTTGGTTCATAAAGTGCACTTTAATCTCCATGGTTGAAGTCCGCAAGCGAACGAGCTATACTGACCGAGTGGCCGCCGTCGTCAGCAATGATACTGCGCCAACATTGGCGGACAGATGCTGTCACGTGCTCTGAACGAGTCCTACAGTCAGCAGTTTACTAAACCGGAGCTACTACTTTTTTTTATTCAAGTAGCTCCTCAATTGTCCTCACGAGCCAGAGTTTGACCTTGTTCCAGATTCACTGATTTACAAATAAATTTAGAAAGCTCTGAGGATCGCACCCGGGACCTCTGGATCTGTAGACAGAAACTTTGACCTTTAGACCACAGACTCAAATAAATCAAATTAAATACATACAGGTTTATAAATTGCCTCGCCCTTTTTGGATGTCTCCTACATTTAGAAAGCATGAATCACTGTTTTGAGTTGCATTATGAGCAATAAGTAGGTTAAATAGATAATTTCTAAAAATGTGGACGGTCTCAGCTTGAATATTATGAGTCAACAAAGCCAAAATATATTATTACTGTTAAAATAGACTATCGGTACTACTGTTTGTGACCCAAATCAGTGGGCGAGTGAAATAAATTAGATGTTTCTAAATTTTTTAGACTGAATGAGCCCTTGAATCCTAAACATACATGAGCCCCCATAAAAACTAATATTATAAACATTCAATAGATACAGTTACATTTTACAAGTATGAACGTATTAAACAAACGTAAAACATCACGTGTTCTAGCTGCGCCTTTGGAAAATGTCCTTTATTCTGCTTATAAAAAAATTTGCAATACAAATTACTGATACTATTTTATAGTGTGAAAAACAAATAAAGAATATTATAAAATGGGCTAACCTTGGGCCACCTATGGTGCAGCCCAAGAAATTCGCACAGCACAGTTTGAAAAACGCTGATATAGAGGACAGGCTTGTCAATACCACAATTTTATTACACTCGTAAATGGAAGTATCTGACGGCTTAAAGAAAATTACTAAATTTATTTTCACGTAATTCACTCATACATCAAGTCATATGATTCGTATCTATCACTTTTGATAGATATGATCAATATCTTAAAAATAACACTAATAATTAGGGGTTTGTTAGTAGGCATTTTCCACTTCGAGTCGTGTTTGAATGGAAACGAGTTTTTTTCGTGTTCGAGTAGTATAGAGCAATATTTATACAATACATTTTTCAAGTTGAATTTTTGGAATAGATCCATACATAAACAGGTACTGTACATTCATGATTACTTTTAGAACAACATTTTTGTGTGAAAAAAGGTATGATCACACAAATCCAAATTTTTAAATAAATTTAATAATATTTTGTAATGTTTTTTAACTAGACCAAGGAAAATATTTTGGGACTTGATTTACTATGAAATGATATCTTAGAATTGAATAAAATTAATTAAACTAGGAATTTTCGAGGAAAAGATTGAACACTACAATTACTCAAAATTTTCGAATTTTGTAAAAATCTTTGAGTCACGTTCAAGCAGCTATTAAGACTCTACTCGAACTCGAATTTTCGAGTACTCGCATGCCCCTACTACTAGTATAGTAAAATTTTATCAATGTTGACCGAAAAAGATGTTTATTGTGTTTTCTGAAAGGCGTTTAAAATATAAATTGGTAAGAAAATCAAGGCATAGTTTGGTTTTCTATTGACGTGGATGGAAGTCAGGGTTGAGATCTTAGCCATGTCTACAGAGGGATATTAAAATGCAGATATATATCCTACCACATCCCTGACCCATCAGCATAATTTAAAAATGCGTGTATCCTGGACGGCTAGTAAGACGCGTTTGATCGACGAACATTGGTACAAGACTGTTGTGTCCCAGCGTCTATGTATCATATGTCAATATATGTAATCTAACTTCACACTTGTGCCTTAAGATAGTATCCCTCCTTTACGGCTTATAGCAATTGAGATGTTGAACATGTTCTAACCCACTTTGGTGGCAGCATGGTCTAAGACGTCACTCTCGCAATAGAATAGACTGCCGATGACGGGGAGATTGGGGCTCAAATCTCGATCGGGATTATTGAAGATAGTTTTACTAAATGGTTTTCATCCCCCTCCCCATTACACAAATATGGGTACACTTCCTCTTTATTCAACCTTCCTCATCTCTAACACATCAGCCTAATCATTATATATAAATACAGCCCAAAAGGTTAGGAAGACACCGTGCTAAAAATAAGTCCTAGATTAATCCAAAGTATTAATATCTAAAAAAAAACTGTGTTTTGAATCCACCAAATAAACATAAATGGAAACTGTTTCGTAAAAGTATTTCTAAAAAGACATGAAGCAATCATCAGTCCGGAACGGAAGTGTCATTATGGCCGGAAGTGGCTTCCTCACCTCGGCCTGAGTATCCTTCCTGTTGTTTCTGTGGTTAATTATATACATACCCGCTTCAGTGGCTGAGCAGTTTAAGGCGTCACTCTTGTGTTGGACTGGCATGAGAAGATGAGGAGATCGGTGTTCAAATCCCGGTTGGGTCTACTGAGGGTGTGTTTTCCTAAATGTTTTCCCACTTCCCTTCCACGAAAATGTGGGTATATTACCTCTAGAATTCTTCCTTTCTCGTTCCTATCTTATTAGAATAAATTATCATATATCCATACAGCCTGAAAAGTTAGTAAGACGCAGTGATCAGACATATATATGTATACATACATGAAAATGAAGCCTAATACCTTCAATCACTTCTAAGACCAATCCGTAATATAATCAAATATAATGCACAAAACACGAAATTATTATCATTTGGGTACTCAGACTGCGCGTGCGTAGACATAGCACCTGCAACAGACAAAAAATATATCTCTGGTAGCAGAGACTTAAATTACGTCACAAAGGTTGATTCAAACCAACCAATATTTTTTAATTTGTAAGCGCTGCAGTATTTGGTTTTGGTTGAACATTTATACTGTGTGTATTTAATTTTGTTAAATAGTTGGTGACAATACTAAATCCCATAACCAAGTGAATTTAATGCGTAAAAAATTAAATAATAATGGGAAAGCATCGTATTTTTTTTTTCAAATAGTGGTCGCCTGGCCTTAGTCATCATTGTTAAAACATTAATATTTTAATTTTATTCCCACAGCAGTCTACTACCTATACAATTTTTAGCTACACTATTGATCACGGATGAGGTAGAATCTAGAGTAAGTGTACTCGAATTTGCGTGATGGGGAGCAATTTTGGTAAATAACCCCCCTCATAACATCCATTCCTGATTCAAAGCTTGATCCCGACACTACCAGTAAACCAGACTAGATAATTATTGACGTTTAGTCCACCTTCCTACCCATGCGGGTCCTACATAAAGTTAAAATGTTTCAAACACAACTTGAAATTAAGACTGGATAGGAATATTCACATTAGAATTACTCTTTTTTTCTACTTGTAGGTACACTTAAAACAAACAACCTTTACTTTTCTAAATTACTATAATTTACCATTGACTTTTTTGTATTATTATGAATTTCGAAAGCTTTAATAAAACGTTTAAACAACAGAAGCTTAAAAATAACTGAAATGAATTAATTGTTGACAAAAAGTAGCTTATTGTCTAATAACTTAAAAACTTCATTTTAATATGCTTGTATTGAAATTACCACCCCTAAACTTGTACGTTATTTCAAGATATGTAAAATATATAATTTTATTAATATTATTATTTTAAATTTTTAATGAGATGATACAACTTCTTTCATAAAACCTTTTACATCTGTAGGCTAAAAGATAGGGTTGGTTTTTCCTAAATGGTTTTCCACTCTCCCTCCACGCAAAAGCGCATTCACTTCCTCTAATTCAACCTTCCCAATTCCTAATCCATTAGAGTAATTTGTACTTAAAGCGTATAACCCAAACGGGTAGTAAGACGCGGTGCTAAATATAATAATATATTAATATTAGTAGTAATAAATGGCACGACACCATCGCACAAAATTTCTCCTATTGCGTAGTATTGCTTTGAGGAAAGTTTTGCAAAATATTTTTTCAGCAAGCTATCCTCAAGTAAACTTCCCTCATAAAAACAAACACATCTTCTTGTCTCAATCACATACACACTTTTTTTTATATAATATATACATTTTAAACAAAATTATTCATAGATTTCTTAATAAATTTCAAATTTTTAGTTACAGTTTATTTATAAACTACCATAAAATTAATTGTAATTTGTAAAAATAAATCATATTATTATTTATCATGAAAAACTATATTTCCACATATCCATTTTGAACTCAATCTTCAATTACAATTGCGAGAAGTTTCAAACTTTCTATAATTTGTAGTGAGTAAAATACTCTTCAATTTTCTTATTTTAGAAAAATAAAGATACATTATTATTGATCATAAAAACAGTTTCCTGATACCAATTTTAAACAAAATCACTAAGGCTCTTTTTAAAAAAAATCAAATTTTACAAAAATCAGTCATCATTAAACTACCATAATTTTTTTTTAGAAAAACAATTGATAATTACATATATCAATCATTATTTATAGTGTAAAAATCTTAGCAAATACCAATTTTGAACTAAATTGCTAGATCAATTTTTTTTAATACTAACATTAAAAAACATTAATCAGTAAACTACCCTTAAATGAATTTTGCCCCAAAAATCAGCCATACAGTTATTTTGGTCATGTAAAACACTCCCCAGGTATATATTTTAAACCAAATCTTTAGCCATTTTAAAAAGATTTTTAATTTTTGAAAATCACCAAGCAGTAATCTGATCTTAATTTTAAGGTTAGGGTCAAACTTTAGTAAAAAATCCTTAGGTATGGCCCTATAAAATTTAATTTCAAGTTTGAACAGACATACATAATTTTAAAACCCACTTTTCTGAGTTCAGGTTCTCATAAAACGTAAACATTCTTCATAATATCAGGGCGGATTTTTGTTTTACTATTACAATTATTTCCTTTGATACGATAAAGTATAAACACACAAGTACTTGCAGCTTACACATAATAACCTGTACATACAATACTTTAACTTAGAAATAAGGTGACCTGGTGGTCTAGGGGTAAGGTGTCAGACTTCTATGCTGGCGGCCGGGGTTCAATCCTCGGTCCCGGCAAAGATTTATCTGATTACCAAACCCTTCCTTCACCTCTGACAAGACATATTGTGAATGTGAGGAATGCCAGGCCTCCACCGTGGTTCGGATTCCACGTTAAACTGTAGGTCCTCCATTTCATCTCACAATCACCCTAACATTACACATTAGCGTATTTACTACTTTCTACTTGGACAAATTTGTTCAAAATAAGGTTCACTCCATCTAACCTTAACATATTATACTATGGCGTAGCTTATAAAATAGGGCCATAATGTAAAAGGTCAAGGTAAAGCTGCAACTTTTCAAGGTAAACGGCGTTAACACACTATTCACAAGGCAAAATGTTGCAGATTGTATAACATGTTGGTTTTGTTTGTGATAGTAAAATGTGAAAGTGAAATAAAATAATTTAATGACCCAAACTAATTTGTTAAGTTTCTTTTCGTACCTGGGTCCCCAACATCTCCCAAACTGCTACGTGATTGATAAACAGTGCCAGTGACCAAACGCTTAGATTGTTTGCTCATTTTTTGTGGATGTAAATTTCTGAAGGAAGTAATAGATAAACATTATTCTAGATATACACACACGATTTTACTTTTTTTTAACGAGTTGTATCGCATTATTAGTTTGTTTTACATCACTAAAACCTCTCTTTAATAAGATAATCTAAAATAATTGGCATTATATAACTGATTTTAGAAATCATAAAAACATGACAGACTTTCAATGATACTTCCATTGTTTCTAGCGCTTTGAAAACAAGAGAACGCCAGACCACACCAGATTGCTAAAAGCCAGTTTACTAGAATTATTTTTTTCTGTCAGAGGTTAAACGTTTCATATTAACATACTAGCCATTATTAATACTATACGTACGCGCGCGCGCGCGCGCACACACACACATACACACACACACACACACACATACACACATATACACATATATAATGGCTTGTCTTGTTTGCTTTTCAAAAGATCTAAAAACCATTATACGCGCCGTATTATTGTTATAAACTTCAAATAACATTTCCCTTAATAATTCTGGGTTCTGTTTTCATCATTTGTCCTTTCCTTACCGATTTTTATTCGTTTCTTCTTCCGAAGAAATAAAAACGGAAAAATAAGGTAAAGATTCAAGAACTATTGTTTTTACAACTCGATTCGATGAGTTGTGCTTACAAAGTGACACGCCGCGAGAAAGGTGTGCTACTGAGGTCAATATCTGGCAACATCACACCTTCACAGCTGGAGAAACGTGAGTCACAAAGCTACGTTACGTTAACTTTTATCCCCTCTGATGAGCCAGCATACCTGAATTGGATTTTGCTCACTGCGATCCCTTAACTGGATAAATTCCTTTATTTAAGTACAGGTTGCCCGAAAATTAGTAACACAACATTTAGGAGCATTTTCTCCCAGAGACATAAAAAATATACCACATTAAAAACAAGAGAAAAAAATGGCATGGAACCCCACATGAACTTTCTCGTTCTATTGTTTAAAAATAGAGATATTTACTCAAAATGTGTAATACAATATAATATACACTAGTAAACCCGAGAACAAATGGCGCTATACATAAGTATAACATTTTTTGACTCATGGTTTTAAATTATATATATATATATATATTAAGAATTAACGTCTTCATTTGGATATTTGGACCAATAAAAAATACCGATATTGGGTTACCAAGGCTCAACACTTCGTATTAAAATTTTGACTTCTGGTTAACATTTTTCGCATTTTATTAGGGTATGCACATCTTATGGTTATCGCATTGCTATTAAATTTCTCTTTTATAAATTTTGATCAATTAAATAAGTAAATATTGAATATTGAGTCTAAAATGAGAGATATAAATCATTGCTGTATCAGGGGCGTAGCCGGGAGGAGGGCACCGGGGGCACGCGCCCCCTTCAAGAAATTAAATCAATCAAATCAATTTTAAAGTCACTACTTGTTTTATTGTCACGTAATACTATCTCACTAGCCAGATTTAATTTTTAGTTATTATTGGTAATATTATTAAATTATTAATATAACGGTAATTATAATAAATACTTGATACATTAAGTATTAAAATGGTGAAACTAGGATTTAATGAAATTATTAAAATTTAAGTTATGCACCTCTCATCTTGTTGCACAAACCTAGTTTAGGTTTAAATCTATTATTACTATATCAATTATTTATAATAGATAAAAATATTTCAAAAATTTATTTTTAAATAACTTGCTATAAACAAAATCTTTGAATAGTACCACTTAAAACGTGTTAGTATATGTATGGCTTAGTGATAAAATTTCGAGTTAGAATGAGAAATAGCTAGCTATACTATAGGGTGGAATTAAAGTACGATTGTTCGAAATCTGAACAATTCCATCTATTTTGTCAAATTGATTAAATAGCTAGAAACTATTTATATAGTAATTGTTATAATGCTTAAAATTATTTCCCTCTTAATAATCACTATTTGTCAATGTACTTATTATTTGCTTTTAACAAATTTCAATACTTATTGCAAATTTCGAGTTGTACCTTTCATTTGAGGATTATTCTCAAGTTTAGCGTTACACTGAAAAATTACTTAAAGACTTACCCTCAAATTTTGAAGTGATTTTATGTCAATTTTTTGAGGCCCCCCCCCCACAAGCCCGATCCCGATAGGAGCACCCTAGCCCCCCTCCCCCCACCTCACGAAAATCCTTTATCCGCTGCTGTGATGTACAAATATATCCCTTAAGAGGTTTAAAGAAAAACATCAACTTCTTGAGAAACTAACTTATTTGCTTTTTCTATGGCATTAGAGAATTATTACGTCCAAACTTAATCAGTAGCTCTTCACAACTTAAGTTCACAAAATGATATTAATATATTTGCTAATATCTCATAAGCTATTGGTTTTATAAAAATATATTTCAAATAAAAGTTTTTAATTTTTAATAGTACTAAAGTTTTACGATAAGTTATTTATTATTCTAAACCGTTGAGGAGATATGGTAATTTACACTTCTGTAAAATAGTCTAAAAGTTATTTTCATGAGAAAATGAAAATATTCATTTTGTTTATAATCTTGATCAAAGCATGGATACCAATTTTAATCAAAATCGTTAAAGAATTTTTCTCTTTTCCCTGCTTTTAATTTTAGGATTAAACAGACCCACAGACAGACGTAATTGCAAAAAACAACTTTTTAGGGTTTGGTGGGGTCATGAGACATCGACATCAATCAACATTACGGGTTCGATTTTTTTTCACAGTCGCAATACTTTACCTTTAGTTTTCTAAAAGTTAATATATATATATATATATATATATATATATATTTGCGTATAGCTTGAAAGTTATTGGTTTTATAAAAATATTTTTCAGATAAAATATTTGTATTATAAATAGGTCCACAAATTTGAAATGATAAGTAATTTAATTTCTCAAATAGTTTCGGAGATATGATAAAAAAAAGGAGAATTTACGCATCATACCGGAGACCTTGAAGTCATTTTGCCGAAATATTAAGATTAGCCATTTTGTTTGGAATATTTATAAATGTTTTGAAATGAAATTTAATCAAAATCATCATAGCCTATTTTGAGAAAATCGACTTTTTCTCTTTTTCCCCTTCAGTAAACTGCCCTTAACTTTAGGGTTAAATCAGGCCTCCACCGTGGTTCGGATTCCACGTTAAGCTGTAGGTCCTACATTTCATCTCACAATCACCCTACCATCACACATTAGCGTAAGTGCGTATAACCCGAACGGGTAGTAAGACGCGAGTGCTAATAATAATAATAATAATAATAATAATATTTAGGGTTAAATATCTAATTCCAAAAACCCTCGAGGCAACCTTATAAAAACCCATTATACCAAGTCTTAGCTCGATTGGTAAAACATTTTAGGCTTTAGCCGGGGTACAGACAGACAGATAGACAAGACAGAAGTTCAAAAACAACCTTTTTAAATAGGGGGGGAGGGGTGTTTCATGAAACGTCAAAATTCATCAAAATCTCGAGTTCGATTTTTTTGACGATTACAATACTTTCTCTACCTGTAATATAGCGGGAAATAAATTAGTAATTTTATGTGATATCTTAAAAAAATTCTAGAAATCAGTAAAATATGTATAAATATGTAAAATTAAAACCGAAAATACAGTCGCAACATAATTCACCACCATATGTCTTTTCACATTTCTAAGTAGCAGGATTAAAATCTATAATTACATAAATATCTTAGCTCTAGTGATTAATTACCCATTACTTACTCCTCTCTCCACCTTCAGACCATTAAGGGGGCAAAATATTTTTTTGGCCAAAATAAAAAAAGTACTGCCCCAGTACAAACATAAGAGTTTAGTTTTCTTCACTAGTTATCAACAGTTGTTGAATATTTGTTATAAGCACAGCAGCATTATCTAACCAACTTTTTAATTGAAAATAAATAGTTGTCATTAAAGACCAGAACACCCTCGACAAATATTTAAGATATTTTGAGGTCGCCATTAGGAGAAAATTAAACGTTTTGTTTGTATTGGAGCAATATTTTATTTGTTTTGGCCAGAAAATGTGTTGCCAAAAAAACCCTGCAAAAACACTGTCTTTTTCTCGCGTGCCTTTCCATTCCACCTTAACACCAACTAATACTTTAAATAGGGGTTGCTAAAACTATGACCATCCCAGTGACGATATGTATGGTGATTGTTGGCCCTCTTGTTTGGCACTTCCTCTAAATACCCATCTCCGTCTTTTCTCCTTAAATTAAGCGATAAGTCAGCATGGGCTAAAAAGTAATACTAAAAAAAATCTAAGTTAGTTAAAACACAACACAAATGTTCTCAGGCCTGCAATATTCCCCCAGTTAGTATGAAAAGCATACAAATTGGTGTATACGCAGTCTAGGGTGTCAGTATAATCTGGTTGTATTAGCTGGTGACTGAGCTGTCAAAGCTAGATTCCTAATAGAGTGTAAGTAGAATGTTTTTACTAAATTATTATTATTAGCACCGCGTCTTACTACCCGTTCGGGTTATACGCACTTACGCTAATGTGTAATGGTAGGGTGATTGTGAGATGAAATGAAGGACCTACAGTTTAACGTGGAATCCGAACCACGGTGGAGGCCTGGCATTCCCCACATTCACAAGATGTCTTGTCAGAGGTGAAGGAAGGGTTTGGTAATCAGATAAATTTATGCCGGGACCGGGGATTGAACCCCGGCCGGCAGCATAGAAGTCTGACACCTTACCCCTAGACCACCAGGTCACCTTTTACTAAATGACCTCTCTCTCTCTCCATGCAAACATGAGTGTAGTTTCTATAAATGTTATCTTCCTACCCCATTAGTGTAAATGTGCTGTTATCCCGGACAGGCAGTAAAACGTGAAGTTATAAAGAACACCTTTAGAGGTGATAATTTAATAGAAACACTAGAACTGCTCAGAACTGTTGAGCCAGTCGAAAAAACCATTCACGCCTTTTTCCTAATGTACCTTGAGTGTACAGAAAAATGAGATGACCTGTAGAGAGAACCATAGTTTCAGGCGCCTCTTTCTGTCCCGTAAATTAATAAGTGATAGCATTTGATTCATTAATTATATTTGAGTTTACCAGTATTATAGTCTAGTTGCGCTCTATCAACACCACGGAGAAATTATTGTTTAAAAATTACCACCGGGAAACTTACACTCAGAAATTGCTATTATACAATGAAATACATCCTTATTAGCACAAGGTTAGTGATTAACGTGCTAATTATGGCATAGCTAACGCTAACTGAACTTTGTAAACGCAAAGCCAATTATTGCTATCCCTTGGCATACACAACAGTGAGTTATTTCAAAAGTGGGCTCATAGGATAGAATTTATTTTAAAAACGTCTTAACACCATTAATATTGATTTAGTTAATCTAAGGGAACTGAGATGAGAAGGGTAGGTTTTTTTTTTAGAATAAACTAACCCATTCTGAGGTGGAGATAGGATGAATAAATAATAAGAGAAAAACTCGGCCGGTAATCGAAACCTTAATCTTCCCGTCAAAAGAGACCAGCTGTAATACGAGATCAACGTCCTAAGCCAGTTCCACACTTGTGTCGGAGTCTCGTACTATATCTCTGTCACGATTTAAGCTAGAGTGCTTTGACGATACGTGTAATACGTTTGAGACAATTTCGGCAGATCCAATCCTCGTCACGATGAGGATACGTTACGAGGTTCTGACACAAGTGTGGACCCGGCTTTAGATAATAGTACCACTGGTGTGGATATGATTGATACACCACTGATATTTTGTCTTAAAACGCTCCACCTGAAGCCGCTCTGGATTCTCTAATATTAATACTCTGAAGGTCATAGTAGCAGTTTAATGTTCTTTCTTAAGACAGTGCTAGCTGGGCTACTAGCACCTGAGGTCCTTAGGGGTGGGAGGAAAGAAGGGGGGGGGGCATCCAGAACTAACAAGGTTAGAACAACTAGAGAGTGTGGCCTCCACATCTGTGTTGTGTATTGCCTACATGGCCTCGGTCTAGGGCAAGGATCCATCTCCTTCTCAACCTACCAGGTACAGAGTACCAGTAAGCTCATGCCAGCATCAATACCAGTGGCTCACCTTGAAGTCATATCCTCCAAGAGTATTAACCTTGAATTCTTATGTGAACAAATTCAACACACAAACAATTATTATAATTATTAGATTGATTTTTCATCATTCCTGCATGCGAGTAAAATGCTCTAAGGTCTCATATTTTGAGCAAGTTTAATGCCAATATAAGTTCTTTTCTCTCAGTATAATACGTATCACTGCCCATCCAGCCTATCCACATGTTTACACTTTTTGTTAGGGGAGGAGGAAGGTTTTCTTATACGTTAGAGGATACGAGAATTAAGCCTTTGTCTGCGTATCCAACGGTGCACACAAAGGCGTCATTTTCGTCTCCTCTAAATCAATAAAACTACATCTAGGTCGGAGTGGAGAGACTGCGAGCTAAGGACAGTGTGTTTGCAGTTTTTTTTATATCAAAACTTATTTTTTGCCAAAATAAATAAAATATAGCTCCAGTAGAAACCTATAGTTTAATTTTATTCACAAGGTGATATCAACAGTTGTTTAATACATGTCATAAGTATATCAGCATTAGATGATAAATTTTTAAATAAAGAGGAAAAGTTGTCATTAAATTCCTGGACACCCTTGACAGAGAACTGTTAAGGTCGTTATGTGAATAAAATTAAACTTTATGTTTCTACTGGGGAATTATTTGATTTCTTTTGAAAAAGAGTTTGTATATAAAAGCTGCAAGAACACCACCCTTAACTCTTGCTCCCCACGCTCCAACCTTAAGTGTAGGCAAGTGGTCGACAAGGGCGACTGTATCGTCTTGTATAATTTTCCGGTAATGGGGATGTCAGGGTATAGTCTCATCTGGGTGTACTGGGGCAGTTTTTACTAAAGGGTTTCCTACTTTAACTCCACACAAATGTCTCCTTTAGTACTCTTTCATCATTACTGAAAATATACGGAAAGTTCGGACGAGAACTGAAACGTGGAGCAGGGCAGAAAAACAACTTAGCCGCTTTTGATGATGGGTAAATGAGAAAATAACATAAATTAACTTAACATAACTACGGCATGTGATAGCAGTTTTTTTAAATTGTAGTTTCGTTGAGATCTTATTTAAATCATCAAGAAACCACGCCTTAACTCACGGAGGAAGTCTAACAAACCACTCAACAATTAGGTGCTAACGTTTGTCTCGGAATGGTTTTGGATTTTCCTCACCACATTCTATTCAGTAAACACATTTGACTGATGAATTTAGTGAGAATCCTAGAAATGAAAGCAATTCTAATATAAAGAAATGGATAAATATGATTTATTTGTCAAAATATATTGATTATTTTTAATGTAAATTTAATCAATATGAAGTATAAATAAGTTTAAAATAATTACCAATAGTGGTCACTAACATTAAATTAATTAATCATAAATACTCTTTAGCCATTATAGAGATTAAGATTCAACCCATTGGATGAAAATATTGCAAGAATTTATTAGTTTTCTAGGGCTGAGTAAGTTAGAATTTACGGGAGCTATACCTGTATTTGCGTGGATGGAAAGTAGAAAACCGTTTATGAAAAAATACCTACAGTATACTCAGCTGAGATTCGAACCCCAATCTCCCGTTAACAGGCAAAGCAAACTAAATGAGCTTTACATGTATGCCACGTACCCATCGGCGTGGGTGTCAACATTGTTTTCAGTGTGGGGGTGTGACCTTCACAGCAAGTCTAATGTTTCTAATAGCACAATATACTTTAGTAAAGACCTCTTAAAGATCGACCCAAAGTGTAGCTACAGATATTGCGGGTCTGGCCTTAGGAAGCGGAACCTTGTGTTTCCCCCTCTGGGTGGTGGATGGCGTGGCGGAAGGGAATTCCCCGGTTGGAGGTAAACCGCAGGCTGGAATAGTGTATTGGCAAGACCTGTTTTTAGAGAGGGCCTTTCAGTGCCCGGTGAGACTGACGCACGGCTAGTCACGTCACCAAACAGCATCATGACAGTGAACTCTCTTGGACTGAGGATCCTGCTGATCGCCTGCTGCGTCTCTGTCGCCACGACGCGTGAGTTCAACTCTTATAGATTGTGTTTAATGGCATAACGAGACTGAGGAGATTAATGTATTCGTTGTGAAATGGGAACAGAAACTTTCTCTTAAGGGTGAAACATACTTGAAGGGATATATCATCACACTGCTGTATTTATTTATTTAAAAACCACTAAAACAATCCTCAATCATTGACACTTTTGTTTGTGCTGTCGCAACTAATTTAAACCAAATTTAAACCATTCATTCGATTCTGAATGAAGGATTATTCTTATTAAATTTGTATGACCAATTTTAATTAATAAGTTAAAGGGTTCCTTGTCTTAGCTATACATAATTTGTGAATATCAACGATGTCATCAAATGTACCAGATATTCTAGCAGTTGTTTAATGCTTACAAACTATTGTTAACTTTGTCATCTATTCAAAATAGCATGTGAAATGTCTTTTTCTAAACTTAATATTAGTGTGCTTCAATAAATTACACATACAGGTATGTAAGAGACACCCCATTTCATGGTCTTCCACCCATTTAGATATATTTATTCTCATGTTAGTAGAAACTTATATATTAAGTGGACTTATCAATTACGTAATTATCGATCATGAAGAAGAAACGGCCATGGAATAAACAATAGTTGATACTATAATCATCTTAGTGTTGGTGAGTCTTTCTATCATTTTAATATACTAAGATTAAACTATAAATACTTCACTAGTATATAATATAAACCATTGTATGTAGTAATATAGATAGATATAGCTTACACTACTGAACAGTCGTTTGAAGCATTTTTTTGTGACCGGGCGAACCTTCATTTTGGTGCTTCCTACTCTACACATCCCCTTTAGTCTAAATATTGTCTTATAGCCTTGAAAGAAAATAATTACAGCAAAAATGAGTAGATTTAATTACTTAATTACTTAATTTAAAGCATTTAAATTGGACATATTTAATTTTATTTGGTTTTATGACAAAATTTTGTATTAAGAATATTAAATATACGGTATATAATAAACACTACTTAAAAAAAATCTTGAGATATCTTGTATAATTTACATACTAAAATATTTGTCGGCCAGATTTAATTTTATGTAGTTTTGTGATCTAGTTTGGGATCGCACGTTCTTTTTTGTCTAAAATATTTAGGATTAGTAGTAATACCTATTCATTATATGTTTAGAAATACTTGAAATATTATAGATTAACTACTTTACACTATAAACTCTTTTATCCGAATCACGAGAGTACGAAATACAATTCAAACTTAAAAAAAAACACTATTAATATCAATTACTGGAAAGCATCCATTACAATCATGTCATGTAAAATATAATACAGTGAAACTGCAATTGCGGTTATAAGATAGCATTTTTTAAACATATTTTTCATATCAAGATAAATTATTGTAATCGTGAAAAATGTATCTCTTAATTATAATGAATCTTTACGTTTTATGTGAACACGAACACCCCCCCCCCCCCCCCCCC